>JAQQZZ010105012.1:0-16026 GCA_030265115.1 Mopalia vespertina
TTGTGAAGCCATCAAACGAAGAGACAGAGTCTTCAGAAAATATTTTTAAAATGTCACTCATTTGGCCTTCATTTTCGCCCGCGTAAAACAAATCCATGTCATCTTCATCTTCCATAACAAGGTCCTCATCAAATCTGTCTATGAATATTTAAATGTTTTGTATGTCTTACAATTACCGTCAACGAATTTTTAATTGTTCTATCAAGCCAATAATTGTATTGATCAGGAAGTCCTGATTACGTTACAACAACAACGCTATAAGCCCTATCTCGCGACATAACTTGGTGGCGCCAGGATTACACAGACTACCGATAGCTGCTGGACTTTGCATACTGAAAATATGTGTGGCAGGGTTTGTGATAACATATTATGTAACCCTATTAAGTACCTGCGTCTTATACACAGCGTTGGACGTTTTCTCAAGGTTTTAGGCTTTGAATAAGGGGTGCGTCTTATACACGAATGCGTCTTATACATGGGTATATACGGTAACTAGAAATATTCCATAAATATGAGAAAATTGAGAAATAATGACATTATACCTGAACTAAATAGATTACTCAGCATTGTCATTCAGCATTCAATTACATGGTTTCTTGATTACATTCCTGGGTTTTCATTAAACACATCATACTGGCTGGACAATGCTGTGAAACTCACAGGGGACATT
This sequence comes from Mopalia vespertina, assembly GCA_030265115.1. Taxonomy (NCBI): domain Eukaryota; kingdom Metazoa; phylum Mollusca; class Polyplacophora; order Chitonida; family Mopaliidae; genus Mopalia; species Mopalia vespertina. The sequence continues at coordinate 671 of JAQQZZ010105012.1, forward strand.
TATTCCACTCAGATGTGTCAACGCCATTGTAAAATCAACCACCCAGACATACATGTAAGTCGTACGATTCCACGATGATACGGACAGAAAATAAACTTGATGCTAAAATCCCTTGGTAAAGCATTTTATCGTACAACCAGTAGAGAAAATACAGTAAGACATTCCGTTTTAAAGGAAGGAAGACAGGATTCTTTATCTTTAAATTCCATCAAGAAACCTAATAGATGCTCAGCTGATTTCACAAAACATGTCAGTAATGTAATAGTCATCGTCCCTTTTCTATGATATATCATGCATGTACTAGTATGACCAGTTGACATCCAGCTCTCATTTAACATTTGCACTACTGTTTAAATGTCAGATCCAGAAACCATAAGGAAAGATTGAAGACATTTGAAGTACAGATATATTGGACACTAAAACTCTGTCCCCTTTGTAGTTTTGCTTTATGGATTATCTGTGTAAATGCAAGAGTTTCCATAAAATTTAGGGTTTGCACAAACTGTTTTCTCTGCTACATGTATCACCTTAATTTTCTGTGCTCAATAGCAACATAATGATTTATCCAGTTGGAATGATTGAACACCAGAGAACATACCAGAGACACTACACCAGTAGGACTTGATGATGAAACAAGGTCTTTCACCATCTGTACTAAATTGTTGAGTTTTAACCAAACACACTTGGCATAATAGTACATTTCTATCATATGGAATATGCACAACTAAAGTATTGATTTCAAAATCCTTATAAATCTTGGGTAATTGGTACAGATCCTTCAACATCAAAGACATGTTTCAAAAGAGAGCTACACGTATAAGTGCTGTTCAGGCACCATGCCATAGACCAAACTTGTCTGCAGCAGAACTAGGTCAACCAGAGTCAGTTAAACGTCGCAAAATAGGCACATTACTCTAAACGCATACATGTAGCCGAAAATACTCCAGAGAAATCAACACGGCTATGTTTTCCATTGCCAACCACGATAGGAAAAGCAAAGAGAAGATAATTGAAATTTCTAGACAAAATCTGACAGCCCCGAAGGATTATTCACAGCTTTGACAGACCCTATGCTATAGGATGTTTTGAAATCCAAGCGATTCTCAATTAGCCAGAAAATACCAGCGAACAAATTGGTTAGGATTATGACCGCCGGTCTCAGAAGACTTTGATCAGGTGTGAAAACATTAGTCTGGACATCCGAACAGAATATAAAGAGGATATTGCAGTCAAATTTGAATATCATAAATATTTGATTTGAACGATTGACATTTAGAAGCTGGATTTTTACATGTATAAACAATAAGGATCGTTCCTGGTAAGAATACAACTGTACAGTTTAAATGATTGGTTTGTTTGTTTGATTAGGGTTAAATGTGGTACTTAAGGTAATTTCACTCACATGGCAGAGTGCCAGCCGGGAGGCCAATGGGTGATGTAAACCAATTTTTATACAACTTGCTACAAACAAACACAGGACATAATACAAAGACATCTCAAACAGATCGACTTCATAATGCCCCTTAATAGCTGTGAGAGCACCAGCGCATACTAACAGGAAGCTCCCTTCCAACTGTCCACTAGTTGAAGTGATTATTTGATTGGGGTTTTATTTGGTACTTAGCATGCCCATTATTAAATTATATTAAACTTATCAATATAATGGTGTGTCAGGTTAATCAGTGTTTGTTTGTTTGTTTGATTGGGGTTTGACGTCGTACTCAAGGGTATTTCACTTATATGATGACGTGCCAGTCCAATGGGTGAAGGAAACACCCTCCACACCACTGGCAACAAACAAAGACAAGACGGGACAAATACAGGACAATCACAGGATGCAATACAGACACCACAAACAGATCGGCTTCCCGTTCCCCTTTAGCTCAGAGAGCACCAGGGCAACATGAAGCTCCCTCCAACCGACAGCGGTCAATCAATGAATTGAACTAACCTCAATATCAAGATGATTACAAAACTCAAAACAAAGATGCCCAAACAGATGGGTCTTATCCTACTACTCAGGTCTTGCAGTACCAGGTGAACAGGAAGCTCTCTCCAGCCTCCAGTTTCAGCGAAATTTCTATGAGTAGGGGTTTGGTTTGGTTGATTGAGATTTAACGTCATACTCAAACAGGCCTGTACTGTTGGAGAAAACGGACCAAAGGGGGTCTGCCCATCGTTATGCAAACTTAAGGAGGACAGATTTGTATGTTTCCCAAATTGTTTGTAGTGTTCATCTAAATTTGCATTTTTCTACTGATAACCCCTGGAAAAAATGTAAATTTTCTCACGACAACTTATTTTCACATAAAAAAATTCTTGCCAGATCCTACAATATGGTGAATAGGGCAGGAAACATACTGTCAAGGATATTTCACTTATATGACGTATTGTCACTTCACACTGTTTTTTGCTTTATTGCGATGGAAAACCTTGCCAGAGCCACATCGTGTGACTCACTCATATACTTGATCATCAACAGACTGACTCGATGCCGTGAACGGTACATCAAAGTATGATAAGTAAGCAGCTAAGCGCACACCCTTACCACTAAGCCATGGTCGAGGGGCCTATGTTTTAGGGAGAAATTTTGAAAATAACATTCTTTCAGAGATGGACATAAAAATTTGAAATTTGAAAGGGAATGCATTCCTTTTGCGTTCAAGGTAACAATGCAAAATAATTTAATATGTGTATATCAAGCTCGTTAGAGTAATTAATATGAGTATAGTGAACAAACTGACAATATCCCTCACGTTTCATGTTGTGTGATATTTATCCAAAATTTCAGAATAATCTGGACTTTTAATGAGGAGTTATGGTGTTTATTAAACACAAATTTACTTGAAAAGCTCGTTAAAGTTATTAATATGCATATGAGCTGAAGAGATAATATCCCTCTCCTGTCATTTTGTGGGATATCTGCCCTAAATTTGAGTACAATAAGGCTATTCAATTTGAACATACGGTGCTTAACACAAATTTTAATAAAATTTACTTGAAAAGCTTGTTAAAGTAATTCATATGTATGTAATGAACTGAAATGATAATATCCCTCTCCCCCCATGTTGTGTGACATTTGCCAAAAATTTAAGGACAATCGGGCTATTCAATTTGGAATTATGGTGTTTACTATGCAAATTTACTTGAAAAGCTTGTTTAAGTAATTAATATGCATATAATTAGCTGAACAGATAATATCCCCTTCCTCTCATGTTGTGTGACATTTACCCAAAATTTTTGGAAAATCGGGCTATTCAATTTGGATATACAGTGCTTAACGCAAATTGTTCACCATTTCCTCTAAAACTGTATGACTTAATAAGCATAATTATTATGCACAGAATTCCATATAATTTTAATAATCTGTTCCTTTCTGGTCAGGCAAACTGTGTGTAAAATTTCAGAGAAATCCCCTTAGTATATTTAATTATAGAAGTCTTTACATGGCCGATGCAGACGCTAGGGGTATGATATAAGCTCACCTTACTTCGTACAGGCGAGCTAAAAATAGATCTCAACTTTATTGTTAAACTAAAACAATCTTTGAATAAAAAATGCCTGATTGAATTTCTGACTAAAGAACCAGAGGATCCAACGACCATGGGCTTATGTGGTCACTGGACCCCAGCTTAAACTGCATGACCAGAGGGTACTTAAAATTAGAGGTCCAGCAAAACAGTGTTAAAGCAGTGTCAAACTCCACTACCAATTCTGGTGAAGGATAAAGCCAAACTTGTATAATATGCACATGTCTCACAACATAAACAACAGAGCTGTGCTATTATTTAAGTTAGACTTCTCTTACAATTTATGCATAGAATGGAAATTGAATCAATGATGAAGATCGATCTAATATTATATAGGCGTGGAAGCTGCAATATGTACAGTAATGTCATGTGCAGTGATCTGTCCAGCTGACATGTATTGTTTTTAATAGCTACAATAGGCAGCTGTGTTCACAAGCCAATATATTCAGTAAAACAAACCGTTGTGAAGACAGTCTACATCAACAAGGATTGTTTATTTGCTTAGGGTTTATCGCTGTACTTAATGTTATTTCACTGATATGACAGCTTGCCAGCCCAATGGGTGAAGGAAACCGTCCAGGATGCCACTGGCAACAAAAAAGACCAGAAGGACAATAGCAGGATGTAATACTAGAGTGGTTGGAGACGTCAAATAACTGCAGAAATAACATATTTCCCTATTACAGAGTATTGTCAATTTAAATTACAAATATTATAAATAAATACACTGTAGCGATGATATTTTATACAAATACATTTAAGACTGATTAAATTTGCGAAAACTCCACTTTCGATTTGTTGTCGCTTTTTTGCCAATTGTAAAGTCATTTCATTATTTGTAGACAGGGTTTCGTATTTTCTGACTGTTGAGCTAAACATTTCAGTCTTGTACAAATGACACATTTGTGTCAAACCACACTATTTGCCTTAGATGACATGTTAAAATGTTTTTGTTAATAGGATATAAGTGATATTTAGTAACATTACCCAGAAGTTCTCATCGGAAATCAAACATCACAGATATTCATTCTCCCGAGATCCTACTGAATGATGTTATTGAAACTACAAATAGAAGTGCGCTGTTAAAAAGACATGATTTTCGCTTTCCAAAATGACCATGTTCAACCCTGTTTTGTTGATACGAATGTGTGATGAGCAGTAGCGGTATCACATGACCTTGCTGCTGTCCACGATATATGCAGTCTGGAGAATCTCATTCGAGTGTAATACAGTACATGTATTTGTTAGTTTACAGTGAAGAGGCATGTAGATTATTGTCATAATCTGGTGCTTAAAAATCTTTTCGATAAACTTACATGTGCTATTGAACGTTATTAAGCACGTGAAGAAAGGTAAAAGCAAAATATTTGTATTCCAGTAGAGAGAAACTAAAGTAAGTGCATAATTAGGGGCTCACGTAGATTGATTTCAGCATAATGACTCCTACATGTATATACGGTTCGATTCCCGGTGGAGGCAAGCAAATTTTTCTCTCTTCATTTATTCAAAATATATAAGAGAGTTATATGCAGTGCGAATGGGATGAACCCTGTGAATCCTAATTGACAGCTGTGACTAAATGGACTTTGAAAATATTCATCATGTTGTAAATATTCACCAGGTTATGACCTCATCAGATCATTATTTAACCTTCAACTTTATACCATTTTGAGCTTTTGGCATCATTTTAAGGTATTTTTAAATTATTATTTTTCAGCTGTAACAGCAGATATAGTGCCAAAAAGAATTTTTTCACAATTCTAGTAATGTGAAGTTTTAGGAAAAATCATACCAATGTGCTCATTCTAATTATTTGCATTGATTATATTTGATTTTTTATAGGACATAACTACACTACACTATACTTATTTTTCAGAAGGGAAAAACAGTTTATTCTTCAGTTTTGGAGACTAATCAATTTGAAACATATGATATGTAATTATGTATTATTTGATGTTCGTTGGAAACATTTTTCACATTTTTTCCCTGGAAAAAGAATTTTCAAGAAAATCTGTGATCCCCCTTGTAATACAGACATCAAAAACAGATTGGCTTCATACAGTGTATTTTGCCCCATCATGGCAACAGGAAGTTCCCTCCCAACCCTCCGCTCCTCCAAAATAAGCAGTAGGATCATGCAAACACCTGGAAAATTTTGTATTGATTGGTGTTTCACACCGTGTTCAAGGGTATTTCACTTATATGGTGCCCCTGTACTCAACAGAAATTTCTATATTAGCACAACACACCATGCCTAGTGTATGTTGAAGAATTAGTGAGTCTAACTGTCTTCCACCAAAGCTTATTAAAGACAGCATGGCCATTTGAACAGAAACTTCAAGAAATCAAATGAATTCTTCTTAAAATAAAATGCTGTATGATGAAAATAAAATCACTTGAGAAGGAAAATGTTTAACTGGTTATAATTTGCAAATAGTTTTTACCTATATTGATAATATCTTTAAAATGTTTTCTGAAAATTAATCTTGCCTTTTTAGTTTAGTATTACAAATTCCCGATGTTGGAAACCATGTTACTGTTGTTTGTTTGATTGCGATGATATCGTTCTGTGACATTCGTCTAACGCAGTAATTCATATGGGCTAATAATTGTAATTTAATCTCGGTGTTCTTTAGAAAGGGATAAATCAAGGACAAGTCGTTATTACATTGCTGGTCAGCTATCTAGTTCTATTTTAATTTCAAAGCTTGATAGGCCTGGAGCATTGATGTACATGTAGTTTACATGCAGGCCTGTGCTGTTGGGGAGAACAGACCACATGGGGTCTTCCCATGGTTAGGCAAACTTATTTTAGGAGAACCGATTTATAGGTTTCCCAAATTGTTTGCAGTGTTCGTCTAAATTTGCATTTTGCCACTGATTTTAACAAATTTTGTTAATCCCATCATCAATGAAGTTTGTATTGTAAAGCAAGTTTGCTTTATTTTTCATAAATGCACATGTATGTATTTAAAAACCCAACAAATCAGCAGCAAATGCAAATGTTAGGTAATCTCACAAAGGACTGATTTTAAGGTTATGCCGGAAAAGATTACAGCACAGGCCTATACATGTGTCATGTCGTATCTAATTTTATTGCCAGTGCTAACAGCTTTTTTCTGTTGACAATGCTTTTTTGATTTAGGAATCACAATCATGACTAAGATCTATTTAGAAACTTTTATCTGGAAAATTTATCTAGAACAGAAGATTGATTCATTCATATTCATTAATCAACAAACCTGTGCCAGGTTAAAAAATATATAATTTGTACAATGTATCCTGAAATAAAGCATAGCTTCCAGGGACGACCTACATGTATATATCTTTAAAGACCACTGCAAGGCAGTCGTGCACATAGTCTTAGCTTAAGACTCATCCACCCATCATTTGAGACGGGCAGATTTCTAAAAATGGTTAAAATGGTTAACTTATTAATTTTAACATGGGAAAGATAAGAAAATTGAAAATTTGGACTCGGGAAAGTTCTCATAATAGGGATTTAGGTTAGGCAGATATCAGATCCAATCCTAGCTAAGATACTGCTTGTGCATGATGAACAGAATGTGTAAGCTTACTCATTGCTGCGCTTGACGTTATTACATGAAAATTTTAGCCCCCCCAAATTTGCCAGACTCCATATAAATTCCAGGATACAACACTAATGATGACAACACCTGGGAGGTGAATATGTTTCCCAGTGGTTACCCATCTCTTCCTGCAGGAAGGCTACATGTAATGGCTATGCAAGCTCCATATCACTGACCTTTCCACAGATTACTGCCAGTGGTCAGAGGAGACAAAAGTGAAATAGAGGAAATGTGAAGACCAATTAAATACTTGTAACACTTTTCAAAGTGCATGTCACCTCTGTTGGAATATCATAGTAAACAGCATAGAAAAACAATCTTCCTTTCAAGTTATAAGCCTACATGTATTTAGGGTTATTGTTGATTGCCTGCTACATCTCTTGAGTGCTAAGTAAAGACAGCATTGATACTCTTCAACCAAACTGACCTTAGCCAGAGGGCGATTCATGAAATAACATTATGTCTGTCATAAACTAAATGTCAGACAGTGGTAGGCCTGTATGTTTACGTTTCAATGAACTTGTCCATAAAATACATAAATTAGATTACCATGCACCAGAAATCCGGACAGTGACATGCCAGTCTTTGTGTCATGATGACAACACCATGTTGTGATATTGAAGCCCTTTTGATAAAAGTTGTATAGGGACGCTTCGATTTAAACACTTATTACTATCAGACTAGGCTATATCCACAGAAAAGCTTTATCAGCTGTTTATATCTCTAGTGTTCAAAAATCAATAAATTCTATAAGATAAAGTTACTGAGCTGACAGCCTTTATACATCTACCTATATAGCTGGCAAATTGCTTTAAGCCGATTAAAATGCCGTCAGCATGCGTAAAATTCTTTGCAGTTTTGGTATGTTGTTGTTGTTGTAACTTACCATTTCGTTGCCGGATGCCTCGGACACCCCATTGACTTTCGGATGAAGGGGATTTTGGCTCGGATTCGGCGTGCACGGCGGACGACATATTATCTTCTAGGTTGACTCTCCTGCAGTTTTTGTTGTGTCACATTGCCAAGTAGCATATATAGTCTACAGCCTGACACACTTATGAATGAAAACATGCCGGCTGTTGACAAGCTAAAGATATTCTTGTGGCCTACATTTACGACCACCATCATCGCGCGCTTGCTAGTCATGTGACCTCATGCTCTTGGAAGACTATACATTGAGGATACCTGCATGGAATCAGTGGAATCATGGTCATTTTTTCGTTTCTCGAGTTTTATGTTCTTCCTGGGATTATATTATGTACATTGTAATCCCAGGTTCTTCGTACTGTTTACCGTATTTCATTATTTGTTTGTCTGTTATTTATTTCGATCGTTTTATTACACGATTGGTAACCTTGTCTCATAGCCTACAAATAAAACTATAATATCTCAAGTTTAATGTTGACAAAATCCACGGTAAGCCTATATATAGAGTATATTTATAAAAAGGAATCACACTGACACAGGGATCTCGATTAATTAAAATCGATGAATCATCTCATGTTCTAGATAAACTCTCAGGTACAAGTTTCTGTGCAGAGTTTAGATTCGAATATACGTATCTTGTTAACTTGTATATATAGCCTACAGTCGCTGAACAACAGAGTAGGCCTATAGGCCTAATGATAAATAAGTAAACCAGTGATACATGCACGGAATGTGCTTTATTAGAATTTTGGGAAATTTCATTTTTCACAATGTTTTCTTCTTCTTCTTCTTTCACAATGTTTTCTTGATGGAGTGATCAGTTATTGATTGCTTTTGAAGAAATTTGTTATTGAGCAAACACTTTGATCTGACTGCTGGAGAACGGTTTCACCGGATGTTGCAAAATCATAAGCCTATGTATTCAGTTATAAATATTATTTAAACTTGATAAACAATAAACCGAAACCGATATTTACAGAATATCCTATAGGCCTAGCTACTCATGCCAATAGGCAGATATATCTGTGATAAATCTATAATATTTTACATTTGTACGGCAGTCCAATGAAACAAAATGAAATACTTAGTTTAGCTCATCTTCGTGCAAGCATGCCCTAAGGACCCTACTTTCTGAATGATGATTTTTACGTTTGTTCGGTGATTTTAACAAAGTTACAGAAAACTATATATAAGTTATCCTATTGTGTACGGTATATGTTTCGTTGACAACAGTTTGGTTAGTTACGGAAGATGGGAATCGATGATCATGGATACACATCACATAGCGGCGTTTGTCAATAATTCAGTAGCCGAGGTGGCCCCACGCGCACCTGGTAGGCCTATATAAAATATAGAGATATAAAACAATTGTATATACGGTTTCATATTTGATATGCAATAATATAGACCTATTCATAACTGATGGCATGTCCATTGTCAAATATAGTTGGTCGATAAAATGAGTGTTATTGTTGCAGTGTACAGACTTTATATAGTATACTTTACATTACGTACAGTGGCTATCCATATATAGGCATATATGAAGCGAAATAAATTAAATTTTGTTCATTTATTCGTGTATTTCCTTATTTTGTAACCATCAAGTACTATCTAGCTTTTCAACGCAGACTACAACTTTGGGATAAACCGATTAAGTCACCACTATATCTTACCAGGAAGTCACGAGGCGGAGTTATACTTTTAGCCACAGTTACAAAAAACAAACAAAAAACCCCAGCTAAGATGTGTCATGTTGGTCAACATAAAATAGAACAATTTTTTGATTTAAGATTGATCAAATTTATTAGTGTCTATATATTGTTTGTTTGTTTGGGACGTACTGAACCATTGATCTACAGGTGAATGACATCATAGCTATAGTCCCGGTGTATTTATACAGCTGGCGACGACCGCACAATATTCGGTAATTTACCGAAGGTCACTACATTCAAAATGGTCTTGGTTTATGACCAAGCGGTCTATACGCAAGTCATGCAGGTAAGAAGGCGACAGATTTAACAATTGGTATTCGTTTTGTTATATTTTTTCCCGGTTTATATTATATATTATTATTATATTATATTATATTATTATATATTGTCTGTTTCAGTCGATCGGGACGGTTGAATGCATGGTTAATGAAAACCACCAGCAATATGGGGTTATCTCAGTGGGTGGCGAGGGGGGGAGGGGGGGGGGGGGTCCAAGGAGCAAATATTTGTTTTGGTTTCATCAGAAATGTTTGTCTGTTCCATGACTTAAATGACTTAAAAATGATCTCTAACCGAATGATCATGACGTGAGATATGGTCAGGTATTGGGAATATCAGTTGTAACCTATAATGGAACTCAAATGGTTGTTAACTTAAAGGCGAAGGGATATTTTGGTTTCAACAACATATTGTTTCGGAGACTTCTTACAAGTGATGAAGTATATACCACATTTTCTGAATTACAGTTCAATGTGTCTACCAAATAATAAAGATTTCTAGATTGTTGCCAGTCAAAGGAGGCTTTATATGGTATGTATAAGTGTCTAGCTTCCTCTAATCTTCCTGCATTTTGAAGACCTATCTGGTTGTAGTACATGGCGATTGTGATGTTTGCCTACAGGAGATGATTCTACAACTTGGCCGAAATTGTAAGTGTTCACTTGTCTGAAGGTTTCGGATTTTTTTATTTATCAAAGAACTGTTTTTGTCGCAATGGTTCCAAAATAGAACTATCCTGGTTCCATACAGAACCATCTTCTTTTCTAAAGAACCATTATCTCTAAGAGTGAATATATACTATTTGAACCAGAGAACAGAACAAGCCTGGTGGAAGGTAGCGAGAGTGCTGGAATTTCTATGACACCTTATTTTTTGTAGTTTCTATAATTCCGTTGAACGTGTGCCGATGAGTTAATTTTAATTCTTTATATATTTTACGAGGATGAGCCTCGGCCATCGGCCACTAGGGCTTCTCCTCCACAAACATAACAATAACGTGTGCCGAGGATAAAAGAAGTAAAACAAAACAATATGGAATTTCCAGTGTATTTACAGCCTCAGCTAAATAAAACAGGTAGCAAAGACATAGCTCTGTTTTAAATTGATTATTTCTAAAACCAAAGCGTCCTGTATACACTGCAAAGTTCCGTATTGGTTTGTTTTACATTATAGCAACTAGGCCTACATGATTGTCTCTTCATTACTTTGAGGGTTTAATAAACCGAAATTTAAGCATGCTTATCTTTGTTGTTTCTGGAATTGGTGACTGAGGACTATATACTATGTTCAAGTATTTAGTGGGAATCGCGGTAAATGCATGCATGCATGGATGCCTGTTTATAAAATGACTGCAGATTATTCGCTCACTCGGCGGCTTCACACAGGGGTAAGAGGGGGCAAATGTCCCCTTTGTACCCCCTCCCTCACACCCCTTTCCCCTGCCGAACGTATACCTACAGGTGGAAACGTTACAGGTCTGTTATATATGTGGCGTTATTAAAAGTATACTCCACTGGAAAAAGGCCAGTGATACGGTAAAGTGGCATCTTCTCTAGCCAAGAATTTTATTCCGAGCTACTCTGCATTTGTAATGCAGAGTAGTTGGGAATAAAACTCTTGGCTAAAGCGAAGATGGGTTAGTGGAGGATTGCCAGTATAGTCTTTACTTTTAAACAACCAATTAAAAGCCTCTGGTCTAGTTTCTTCGTTCGGACTTTGATTTGTTTGCAAAGCCTTATACGGCCTAATCCCCATGAAATAAAACATAAGCTTACACTACTGTTTTAGTTTCGGAATAATTATAAGATCTTTATCGAGTTGCTATATTTGTAATTCTGACTATCCAAAAATGTAAAAGCTCGACATATTGAAAAAAACAAACAAACAACCTAGCCATAGTCACGTAAGACGAAATGAAAAGACGTATATATGATGTACAAAAAAGCTAATGTGGATTTATACGACCCCAACTAATGGGTAGGCAAACATAATCGATGGATAGTGTAATTGTGCAATGTATATCGTCGAATAACGTGCGGTATCATTAATTACGACCGATGTCCGGATCTACCAGATATGCAGAAAACATACCTAAATATATATACTCCGTCATTGCACACAGACCCATTATTACATACAAGAGAAACAGACATAAAAGGGACCTATTGGTTAGTGCGAACTTCTAACTGGACCAGACAACTTGTATTAACTCCCATTCTAACTTTATATCCATTGGTTAATTTCCATATCCGAATTTTTTGTTTGCTATACATATTCATCATATTCTATCTACATATGTTTCCCAATTCTGTGGCGAGAAGGTCGCTAACATTATCGTATATCTCGCCCCAACCAATGGCGAGAAGTTGGCTAACATTACCGTATATCTCGTCCCAACCAAGGGCGAGAAGGTCGCTAACATTACCGTATATCTCGCCCCAACCAATGGCGAGAAGGTCGCTTAAACACTGCTATAAGTGAAATCGCGACGTTCTTGCCTTGCGATTGATTGTCCTCTCTCTTGTTGCCATTGTTTGTTGCAGTGATGTCCAGGTTTCCTTCGGGCACGCCGTCATGTGTATTAGAGAATAATATGGCATTAAACCCAGTCAATCAAACAAACAAACAAATTTGCACAACAAACATACGTTTTAAAACGTAACCAGATAAAACGTTTACATTTCGATTTATTTGATTGGAGTTTAACGTCGTACAGTACTTTAGGTTATTTCACTCATATAACGCACGGCGTGCCAGCCCAATGGATGAAGGAACCCACCCTGGTCACCACTGGCAATAAACAAAGACAAGGCAGGACAGTCACAGGATGCAATACAGATACATCCCAAACAGATCGGCATCATGTTTCCTCTTAGCCCTGAGAACACCAGGGCAACAGGAAGCTCCCTCCCAACCCTCCGCTTGGCATCTAGACATAATAGTCTTATAAGATGGTCATCACACAGAACAGGGGCTCGATATAGCACCGGTGGAAGTATAGTGTGAAAACAGATAATTATGTAAATAACGTAACGGGAATATCAACAGCGCAGCAAATGTGTCAATTACCATTAAATAATGGTAATAACAATAAGGATCATAAATAAATATTTTGAAGGATGGAAAAAAAAAGATCGATATATTACTCAGAATGGTACACCTGTGTCAAACAAATTGTTTTGAAGCAGTCATACACCAAGTATCACACGAGTAAATAAATATTTTGAAGGCTGAAGGTAAATAAATTGTAATAATGAAAGGTATAGATATGAATTACCATAAACAAATCGCGTTTGGCAGAAATAATTCACGAGGAATCATGTATAATAACAAAACACAAAAATGTGTCTACTGGATATCAAATTGCCCTATTTACTGCAGGAAATCAAACAGAGAAAATATCTAACGTGTCGCATTGTTTGGATAACGTAAGTGCAATTATCACTCTGGATGGAATCTCCGACGCTTTGTAGGACACAATAAAACATTCGCTATTGGGCTAAACTACTGATACGTCAACAAGAAGACTATTAATGCTGGATGCACGTCAATAGCTCCATGTTAGATCCTCGACCATGGACTTCAAATTTCTCATGATTCAAGCATTATTATGGGTGTCTACAGCAGCTATCACGGCAAACGGTACGAGCTAGATCTTTTGTTTATTGCAATACGATATCAATTATTTATGTGTTATTTTTTCTGTTGCTGTAAGCTTATATACCATGTTGCTTTCTGATTTAAATACACATTACCAAGCTGATTTCAATCAAACGCTTGAGCGTTATTGATTTGAAAATGTTGCCTTATCGCAACATATATCGGTTCTGCGCATGTTTTGTAGATTGCCATTGTTTTTAGTCAGGGAAGTTGAAACTATGAGTGAAAAAAAAACTCCTTAAGTTAAATCCCAAACAACTAAACCAACTATTTCAAAATTAGTTTGGACTTTAGGAATCAGCGTTAGTCAATCTTTTTCGGGAGGGCCTACTTAAATTTAAATTTTGACAATATTTAATTATTTATTGCTGGCTGTTTGAGTCATAAAAGCCTCATTCAAGCTTATAATTCACAAAAACTATATACAGGTAGTTCCATTCTGGTCACGTTGATAAAACAGACTATAATGCCGACAGTCAAAGCCTTTACCGCTTTGGAGTGGTATCAAAGTTATTGAATTTATAGACAAAATAAATCGTGTCAGATGTTGAAATATGTACTTAGCGATTGTCGATCGCCACTATATAGCTGTTCATCTCTATCAATCATTACAGTGGGTATATCGATCCCAATATTGTGGGTATATCGACTCCGTTGTTTGTGGGTATATGGACTCCAAGGTGTGTGGGTATTATGGACTCAAGTGTGTGGGTATATGGACCCCAGTGTGTGTGGGTAGATGAACTCCAATGTGTGTGCGTATGTAGACTGTAATGTGTGTGGTTACGTCGACTCCAATTTGCGTGGGTATGTCGACTCCAATTTGAGAGGGTAAGCAGACTCTTATTTGAGTGGGTAAATCGACTCCGATTTGAGTGGGTATGTCGACTCCAATCTGAGTGGGTATATTGACTCCAATTTGAATGGGTATGTCGACTCCAACTTGAATGAGTATGTCGACTCCAAATTGAATGGGTATATCGACTGCAATTTGAGTGGGTATGTCGATTCCAATGTGAGTGGATATATCAGCTCCGTATATCCGACTCTTCGTCCCGACCCAGTATTTAAGTGCTGTCGAAATGATATAACTATGTTATTTCAGAGGAGAGAGGGCTGATGAACACATTATTAAATGAGTATCTGACGATGGCTCGACCTGTTAGTGACCCGAACGACTCGGTGAATGTACAGCTCGGAATGGTCTTAACCTCCGTGAATGGTGTGGTAAGTTATCCCTTCAATTGGAAATGTTATTATCGCACCTTAAATATATAGGAGAATTAAAACAACAAAACCGCAGAAATCAGTTTGTGGAATACCAATTTCTCCAACTTTGGGAGGTATCGAATTATATTTGTTTGTGTAATTATTATGCGCCTTTCAGATAAATCCAGATCACCAAATCGCCCCGAACCGTGATTTTGGAGATGACCACAAAGTTTGATTTTGTTTTGTTTTGCCCCTGGGTAAACCGCCGTACTTAAGGTTATTTCACTCACATGACGGCGTGCCAGCCCAATGGGTGAAAGAAGATTGCAAATGAAAATACATTTTAAGACAAAATCCATACAGATGGTGCATATTTGACTGAATTCTCAATGGACTAGGCCTATCAATGGCCACACATGCCGAACAAAACAGAAACACGACGCCTA
>JAQQZZ010105034.1:2569-16937 GCA_030265115.1 Mopalia vespertina
TAATATATTAACAAATATCTATTATTAGTGATTACCTGGGGTAATATATTAACAAATATCTATTATTAGTGATTACCTGGGGTAATATATTAACAAATATCTATTATTAGTGATTACCGCTGATCTCTGTGAACATGTATGTATGTATGTTCACCTGGGGTAATATATTAACAAATATCTATTATTAGTGATTACCGCTGATCTCTGTGAACATGTATGTATGTGCACTAATTAAAGATTAAGAAGGAAAGTCAACGCTATCAGATTAATTGATACTCAAAAATGTCTTGTTCAGAGGTATTTCAGTTATACATGTACCAGGCCTTCTGATTTGAGGTGTGCTGTCCTATGCTTTAACACAGATCACTCACCTCAAATCAGAAGGCCTGTTATACGTTAGTCTTGTTTTTATGATTGGAGTTTAAAGCCGTACTTACAGGTTATAACACTCATATGATGGCATGTCAGTCTAATGGGTGAAGGAAATCACCCTGGACACCATTGGAAACAAAGCAAGACAAGATAGTACAAATACAGAAAATCACAAACAGATCAGCTTCATGTTGCCCCTTAGCCTTGAGAGCACCAGGGCAACAGGAAGCTTTCAGTTATAGGTGTGTGTTATATAATGGTTTCCTCTGTTGAAGAATTAGTGTTTCCCCATTACTAGGTACGTGTAAATACAGCCAGACCACATCCTCTCAGCTACTACAAATAATATTGAAGCATTGATATTGTATGTTTATGTTTTTCTTTTAAAATTGTAGTGGATGAAAGAAACTGATTAAAGTGACAAGTCATTCTGTGTAACTGAAAGTAATAATGTATGAAAGGGTTTTCAACATTGTAAAAACTATAATTTTGTCAATACTAAAGACATGTAGCATACACACAATGTCACAAACAATTTGCTTTCCATATATTTTAACCTTGTAGCCGATGAGAACAATTAAATAGTGATGTTAGCTAGGAGTTGTTTTACTGACCAATCACAGAGCCTTCTTCACAGTATTTGCCTGCTGGACATATATTTCCTGTAGTTCCATCCGTAGGGTTAGGTGTCGAGGCTCCTATTCCACAGTAATAACCAGCAGAACAAAGCCCTTCAGGGGTGGTGCCTCCTGGGGTCTGACAGTAGTGGCCATGGGTGCACCGTCTACACTCAACTGAAACAGCACTCATTTGGTTAATACATCTATGTAAAAAATCATTGGTAATTAATGTGGCAGTTCTTTGTAAATACAGTATAGTTTCCCTGAGGATTTTCCAAAGGAAAAAGCTTTCCTGAGGATCTCCAAATGAAAAGACAGATCAAATTTAAAACATAAAAAGACATAGTTAAGACCGTTAACAATGTAAAAGATAATAAACATGAAGCTCCGCTGTCCAAAATTGGCCGAGGGTTAAAAACTGAATTCAAGGATGAAAAAATATTGACTTCCCAATTTTGTTTCAACATTTGTTTGACTCACTATGTCCTATTGGGTAATTAAAACGTAAAGCAGAGTTTTACCATCGGATTCTAGTTCCCCGGTATCTCCATAAGAGCCAGGTGGGCAGGGGTTCTGATTGGCATGCTCCGTACTGGTGGGGCAGTAGTATCCCTGGGGACAATTCACAGGGCTAATAATCCCAGTCACATTCCCAAGCTCATACGGATTACAGTAATGACGAGATGGACAGGAATCACAGTTAGCTTGACCAATCAATGGCTGGTACGTTCCTGAACAAAAAAAGTACAATTATAACACATTCGACACTAAACATTAACGCATTATGATACTAACTGAACCAAAAACTGATAATGTTTACAAAAATTGGTTGCTCATCAAAACTAAATGGTCAGATTGGAAGGCTATGAACAGAAATAATCTTACTTGTTATCTGGATTCAAATAAAGAATTAACACCTTGTCATGTTGCATAAATGAAATTCATCGCAGAACAAAAGTGAAATGTAATCTGCAATGAATTTGACTGAAATGCACAGGCTGTATTCATTATGAATTATTTTCAGAATAAAAACCTATCAGTTGAGCTGAACATAAGTAATTGATAAGTGGATAAAAGCTGCTTCTGTTACACCTTAGCCTTGGACAATGTACAGAAAAAGTTGTTAAACTTGCCTATATTTTACCAAAATTGTCCGGCATTTAAATATTAATTTTATTTATGTATTGAAATCTGTTTCTTACCTCTTGGGCATATTTCTGGGGTAGAACTTCCAGATGGGCACCTACTTCCTCTGGGACACTCATACAGAGCAGGGGTAGCTGTGGTCTGGCCTTCAGGGCAATAGTATCCAGGGGCACACATGTCCGTCTCAACAACAAGCCCAGTACTGTCACAATAATAACCTATAATGGGAAATCCATCGGTTCAGCTCATGGCTCACACAAATAAATATATCAAGAAGGACCAAGTTTATGTATAACATATTTAGCATCGTAATAACAAACTAAAACATTCTGCCATCTGAAAGATTATTTGTTTGTTTGTTTGCTGGGGGTTTAAAATCGTACTCAAGGGTATTTCACTTATATGACAACGAATTGTCCAATTTACACTGTTCCTTGATTCAATGAGGTGGAAAACTGAGAGGAAACATCATCAAAAAAAACCCCATGATTGCCAGAGCCACATCATATGACTCAAACCTATGGACAGTACATAGAAGTAGGATTAATAAGCAGCCACAGCCATGGGCAGAAGATTATTTGAGAACACAAAATGAAATCAATGACTACAGTGTAACACTAGTTTGATTTTAAAAGAGTGAAACTTTTGTCTGTACAGAAACGCTTAAAGAATTAAAATATTTTTTTTAAGCAGTAAGCTGTCATAAGCAAAAGTAACTTATTGTGATGTTTTGTCCTTCAGAGGTATCTTGAATTTTGTCTTGATTTACCTGGTGTACAAGGTGTGCAGTCTGTAACGTTGGTGTTTCCAGAGACATTAGAGAAGGTACCAGTTGGACATGGTGCTGATGTAGGGGAGCCTAACAGACAGTAATGTCCGGGTAGACAGGTGAAAGCTGGGGAGCTGGGATCTATTTGTCCACTGGGGCAGAAATAACCAGGGGAACACAGACCTGACGGGAATAAATAAATCAAAAATTGACATACCATCTTTCACCAAAGTTGAGTAAAAAAAAAACCTCAGTTCTTCAATGAATGAAGGATAAAGATATCAGGAAATAATTACGAAACATGATTATGTGGCAAACGAGGTTTTTTCCAATGGATATACACCTTTTTGGACCAGGTGCTAGCACCGTTTTCAAGTTATGCAGACAAAGAAGTAATGATAAGGTGGGCAGTAAGTTTTATTATGCAGTATACTTGCTCTACCTAGCCATTAATTAAAAATGTTATCAAAATAGTATCTCTAATGAAATATGAACAAGAAATAAAGTTTTCAATCTAATGTGCCGAGGATTTATTGACACACATGACCCATACATAATAACTTTCTTTGACGTATAGCAAAATACAGAACACAATGTGTTAGTGTGAACAGAGTTTCAACTTCTATTCATACCTAACATATAGATTAAGCGTAAACATACCAGTTGGCAGACTGAGTTCATAGCCTGCACAGTATGAGCCAGCATCGCAGCTGACAGGGGCAGAGGATCCCAGAGGGCAGTACGTCCCAGGCTGACATTTACCTCCAGTAAAATCAACTTCAGGACAGGTACACAAATCAACACTTGTAAAATTACCTTTGAAAAATACAACAAGAAATAAGTACAATTTTCTTCTTAAAATATCAATTTCACATAAAAAATGGGGCATCAAGGAAAAATTTAGGTATGTACATATAACATTAAAAATATCAATATTGTTCAGAGACAGCTGGAAAATGAATATAAAATACAGCAGTATATAGCATACTATATTGATGTAAATTAACATGTACACACTCTGCTTCTAGCCATGTTGCTTGTGATTGTGATTAACTGTCTTTAAGTCATTTTTTATATGCCTAGATTCAAACGAGCAGACTTGTTTTAGCCGAACATATATAGGCGTACAAACTAAAAGATGTCATTTTAATGCCACTTTAATCAAACAAACAGTTCACCTACAGTTACTGACACCAAGACAAAACAGGGTAATCAGTTGACAGAAAACCAAGTCAGTTCCATACATTGACTTGACGTTGCCCCTTTGTTTTCCGAGCACCAGACAAAAGGAAGTTATCACAAACTTCCCGCAAATTTATGTCAACATCAAGTTTGAAAATATTTTGGTGATATAAAAGATTAATTGAACCAAGATATCCAGTAAAAGTGATGTCTTAGACAAGAACTAATATACTTACCCTGCACCACTGGTTTGGGTTGAACAGCTCTTCCTGTGCAGTACCATCCTTCACTACAGTTACCAGAAGGTGCTGAAAGGCCTCCACCTAAACAGTATTGGCCAGGTGGACAGTCCAGGCATGCCACATTGCTGGCCTGTGTCTGAAGAGGGTTGTACGTACCAGCAGGACATTTATACTGACTATCATACTCTGTACCAGCGGGGCAGTAATGACCAGATGGACATGGGAAGGACAGCGGGGTGGTCGTGTTCTCCAGACAATAATAACCCCCAGGACACTGAGAACAACTCGACTGACCTGGGACATAAGATAAATATACCTGTCATTATGTACAAGGAGATCAAATGAAAACAATTAAAGAACGGTACCAGGTATTGATAGAAGTCCATTTCAAATGAACCCAAGAAAACAAAATTGCTTTTTGTTCCCATTGAAATTAAACCTTTTTTCTCTTGAAATTAAGTATTTTCTCCTTGATATTGGTGGATATTGTGTATTTTTGCTCCGAATTGAATATGTGACACAGGCATTAATCTGCTTTACAGATCTAGTAATAATAACTTAACATGGGGTCAATCATTACTGTAAATATAAATAAATTTGGGATAAATAGAGTACCACTTTTATTGTTTGGCACTTTTATATTTAATAAAGCTCTCATTTAGGCGTTTTAAAAATGGGAAAAAGATAACAAAAAAGTGTGTTATTCAACACACAGAAAATTTTGTTGATTGTTGGACTTAAAGCCAAACTCAAAAGTTCTTTAGAAAACAAAAAGTAGACATACCAGAAGAAGATGTGTAAGAAGCAGCTGGACAGGGAAGAGGGAGAACAGATTGACGAGGGCAGTAGGATCCTGCAGGACACTCCCCACCGACACCTTTATGAGGAGAGGAGTCTGTCGGGGTGGCTGTATCCACACCATACTCACAGTAATACCTCGCCTGACATTCACCCTCTACATCAGGTAAACCAGCAGTACCACAGTAATAACCACCTGACAATTAAACATCAGTCAATCTATAGACACCTCAAAACTTACACCTATTATAAAACACTGTTCATGACAAGTTTCCATAATGAATGTGGATAGCTTTAATTATTTGTATTCTTGAATGTACACAAGGTAGGCATGTCTGAAGGTGCTTTGCCTTGCCATCTCTATAGTAACCAGAATTCCCTTATGTACAATGCTGATTGAGAAGTGGCCAGGAACCTGTGCGATACATCGGAGGGGGGGGGGGGGTTTAGCACTCCAGAACACTATCAACTGAACAGTTAACAGCATCTCAAAACTTTAAAGATCTAGTACAAAACTGAAGAAGATATCACAGCCTTTAAGATGTGTGGTCAGACTCACAATGACCAGGATAAGACCTTTGTTAAAATATCAGATCTCTTTTCAACCTATCAACAATATGTCTAACTTAAGTTTGACATGTTGACATCGCATCACAAAATTTAGTTTTTCATTGGAAATCTCTCCCCATATACATCTACTAAATGCAAATATTACAAAAGAAAAATAACCGTTTTATAACGAACCTAAGCATGGAGTACATTGATCTTCTCTAGCCAATCCTGTGGTATTTCCAAATGAACCTGACGGACATGCCTGTAAGTCAGCCCCTGTTCCCTCTGGACAGAAGTAACCCTGTCGACATGGGTCAGCTCGATCTCTATTTACACAATAATAACCTTCTGGGCATATCAGGCAGCTGGAAGAACCAGTGTAGTTCATGTAAGTACCATTAGAACAGGGTTCGGGGGAAGGAGAACCTTCCAGACAGAAATGGCCAACAGGACAAATATCACCTGAAATAAATACAAATAGGATTGTTTATTCAGGTAATTCCATGTGATGTTAATGTACACAGCAGTTATGTACCACGTTTTGATTGCATCATTGGTGTTTAATGTTATACTCAAGAATATTTCACACATCACCCCAACAGGTATTTTATTTGTATGATTTCTTTGTGTAATTGTGGTTTGTATGCAGTACTTGCTAAAGGTATGTTGACTGATATTATAGGAACCAATCTTGATGTGACTGGCAACAAACATTAAGAAGAAACAAGACAAGCTCAGTACATCATACACAATGCACTGCAGACTTACAGTGCAATCCGTAACAAAAAGTTCATCTTCATGTTGGCTTTTAGATATGAGAACACCAAGGCTGGTTGGTTACAAAGATAATAGCCTGTCTAGACTTTGAGACATTACCCCAATGACATGACAGTGTCTTAAAAGTTTAACAAACAGCCGTTTCCTTCTAGTGGTCTTACCTGTAATTCCATCAGTTGGAGCACTGGAGTTGGCTCCCCTTGTACAATAGAAACCCGAATAACATGGTCCAGTCACATTGGTTTTTCCAGGGGTTTCACAATAGTAACCTTTAGTAGAAATGAATAAAAAAAATAAATACATAAATAAAGGACAGGAAAAGAATGCCATTGTTCTGAAAGAAAAAGATAATTTAAGAAACATGATGCCATGATGGTGCCAACATTCAGCAAAACTGAATTATGTACATGTACATCGAAAGGTCTTAAACAATGCTTCACCTAAACTATTCAAATCGGGAAGATGATGATAAAACTCAACACTGATAGACTTACAAATTTTATCACCTTTTCAGAATAATCATGTAGATTCACTGACTGGTGTTTAATGACAAGCTTACGAGCATTTTATACGTCAATAGCAATATTCTAATCGTGTAGAGGCCACGGTGTGGTGAATGTTGTCAGGGGGGGTAAGAAATAGGTTACCTGGAGTGCAAGGAAGACAGTCAAGTAGATCTTGTAGACCAACATTACTAGAAAATGTACCAGCTGGGCAGGTGTCTGGAGTATGGGTACCATTGGGACAGTAATGACCCGGGGTACATACATCACCATAAATCTGTCCTACTGGGTTACCCTGTTCTGATCCCAAATTACAGTAGTGACCTAAATAAGAACAACAAAAGTTATAACACTTCTAGAATTAGAATGTGATGTATTTATCAGACCACACTTTGTCAGTAATAACACACCTTAATAGAGTTGAACTGTTAGAAATGAAAAATTGCATCAGATATGTTTAATATCAGCCTGGTAATTCACTTGATACAAATACTCAGATAGAAAATCACAATGATAGTTACCAGCCCAACAGAGTCCTGATGGAGAGGTGAGTCCAGTCTGTCCACAGTACTCCCCTGGAGAACATTGGTCACATTCAGAGCTGGACATCAGCCCTAGACGGCCACTGAAAGTACCAACTGGACATCCCGTACCAAAAACACTTCCCAGAGGACAGTAGAGACCAGCTGGACAAACATCACCAGTCAAACCATCTGATGGAGTGGAGTTATAGGCACCGGACACACAGTAATACCCAGCAGTACACAGGCCTGTAGTTTCTGTATTACCTAGGGAACAAATATGATAAACAATATAAATTATGTCTAAAATAAATTAAACAAGATACAGTCCACACAGAGCTTTAATAGAGTTGCATATCTGGAAATGAAGAAAAATGCAATATATAAGTCTTGTATTTTATTTGTCAACAGAAGTCATGTATTTTCAGTAATCAGGTATAAAGGCAGCCTAGTAATTATTTATTGATAGATTTCAACTAGACATCTAGCTTATTCTTATCCAATAAATCAACTGAAATTAGCTTACTCACCCCCTGTGTGACCCCCTCTCATGTGTGACACCCCCCCCCCCCCGGAATAGTATAATTCTATCAATTTAATAAAAATAACTAGATCTGCACAGGAAATAAATGACAAATATTTGTTTCAAACTATTTGAATAAGAGAAAGTAACATTGTAAACTTAATTATTTCTGTTTACCTTCACCACTGCAGTATTGTCCGGGATCACACTGGATACAGTTGGTATAGTTAGCTAGTCCTGTTTTATTTCCATATGTACCCATTGGGCATAAGAATTCCTGACCATATGCTGTTCTCTCTGGACAGTAAGACCCCTCTGGGCACACAGTTGGCACAGACACCCCACGATAGCTACGATAACGACCACTGAAATTTCCTGACACTGTCTGATTGACATCGTCCAGAACTGTGTAATCTCCTGTAAAAAGTCAAGAGACATATATTACATAGTGAACAAAAGCGTAATACAAATAAGAGAATGTAGTACACTGTACACCAAAAAAGAAAAATCACTTATTTTATAAAAATTTTACAATTTGTCTTTGCAAAGGCTCTTTTGGAAAGCGTTTTTTGTTCTTTATATCCACATCAGTAAAAAATGGGATTTGATAGACAAAAGATCATACCAAAGGCCAGACAGTAAAATCCAGCTGGACATGGGGCACATGTTGACTGTTTCCAATGTGGTTGGTATGTTCCCGAGGGGCAGCCGGTCTCATTCCAGCTACCCTCAAGACAGAAGTGGCCTGGACTGCAAGCAAAGTTAACTGGGCGAGGTGTGTCCTGTCCTTCAGGGCAATAATACCCAGCCGCACAGGGTCCGTTTGGTAAAACCCGACCATATTCCTGACAATATTCCCCAGCAGTGCATGGTAGACAATCTGAGATATTCACATTCTGTATGCGATCTAAACACAAAGGACATTTAAAATCACTTGTACAGGTAAGAAGGGAAAACAAAACATTTTAGCTAAACAGTTATATTCTAGTAACAAAACTGTTTCACTTATTGTCAAAATAGCTAGGTACTTAAACGTAGCTTCCTAGTGGTTTGCTATTTCAAGTCGAGTTTGCCATTTAGATCTTAGAGACCATCAATGTTTATGATACATCGAGTTCAGAACCCAGTTACAAAACTTTCTTTATTCCATTTGTGAAACCTGACATATTGCTTTAACCAAAACCTTCCATTAAAATAAAAAGTATGTTACAAGTTGTGAAATGACAGAGATATCAATGTGTAACAAACTATATGAAGACACACCTGAGAACATTCCAGGTGGACAGGCCTGCTCTATTGGAGTACCACCTGGGCAGTAATGGCCTTTAGAACAGGGTTGTGGGTCAGCCACTACAGAGCTGCCATTGCAATAATAACCAGCTAAACAATCTCCTGAAGGAAGAGCCTGGCCCATATTGGAACAGTACTGACCAGCCGGACAAGGTACGGGGCTGTCAGATCCCAGTGGACAGTATGTACCTGAAGAGAGAAACAATACCAAACATAATGACAGTTGAACAATATCTTCTCAACTCCTCTTTTGTAGAAAGGAATAATCTGTAATTATACGTTTCATTGTTATCTGAAAAAAGAATGAACATTTTTGAAGTAATCCAAAAAATAAAAGGTGTTCATTCTCATTTTTTACACCTTCAAAACATTTTATACCTACATTTTTAGTATGCATAGTTAAACATTTGATTGAAAAAGCTCTAAGCTCTTGAATACACACCTGGTGGACAAATGCCTCCTGTATCATTGAGTGAGTAAATCGGGCAATCAACGTTTACACTGTAGGAATCGGAGGTGTTGACAAATGGTTGTGGTTTGTCAGAGTAAGCTCCCCTGGAACAAAACCAACCTTCAGCACAGAAGTCCGTAGGTTCTGCTAACCCATCTCCAGCACAATACATGCCAGCTAAAAACAAACATAAACCCACAATACATTCCTTGTAGCTAATAATTGTGATTCTACTGTGTTGAGTTTATTTTTGCCATAAAGGTTGTGTCACTTGTTAAACTTTTTTACACTCATATGATGGGTGTTTAACTTGCCATCAAAGTTATTCCACTCATGTGTTTTACTCCCCATGAAAGTTATTTCACTGATATGATGACTGTTTTACTAGCCATTAAAGTCATTTCACTCATATGATGACTGTTTTACTAGCCATTAAAGTTATTTCACTCATGTGTTTTACTAGCCATTAAATTTATTTCACTCATATGATGACTGTTTTACTAGCCATTAAAGTCATTTCATTCATATGATAACTGTTTTACTAGCCATTAAAGTTATTTCACTCATATGATAACTGTTTTACTAGCCATTAAAGTCATTTCACTCATACGATAACTGTTTTACTAGCCATTAAAGTTATTTCACTCATGTGTTTTACTAGCCATTAAATTTATTTCACTCATATGGTGACTATTAAAGGCTCTTCACTCATATGACGATTGTGTTTAAATCTTCCAATAATGTTATTTCACTGATGTGATGACTGGATGATTGGACTTTAACACCATACTCAAGGGTATTTAATTTATATGAGAACAGATTGTTCATTTCACACTATTCCTTGCTTCAATACAATGGAAGACGGAGAGAAAACCTCATAAAAACCTCCCTCTGATTGCTTGAGCCACAATTGTGTGAGACATACTCATATACCTGATGGTCGACAGAGGGACTTGAACTCGTGAACAGTACATCGATTGTTTGTTTGTAGGAACAGAAAGAAATAAAAAGTAAGAACTGCCACTTAGATATTCTCTCTCACTGTTTCACCTTAACATCATTGTACCTTAACTTCGTGACAAGTGACGAATGGACAAAGTTATACAGAAAGCTGAAGATGTAATCACCTATGCACGGAAGACAATCAAATTGGGAGTCGGCCATAGTTCTGTTATTATAGGTTCCAGCAGGACAGGGATTCTCCCAGGAATACCTTGTACCAGAAGGACAGTAAGCTCCTGAAAACAAAATTAACTTCGTAATGGGGGGTTTCTCAAAGAATGGTATCAAATCACATAAATGCAGGTAACAAGTACTACAAAGAGCACAGCTCACTCAGATAACCCACCCCTTCATTCACCCACAACTGCACTTATCATTCTCTTTATAGTACAAATGTTCATAAGCTGCTTTTAATTGTCTTATTGATTGATTTTTGTTTGTTTGTTTGATGGGGTTTAACGCCGTACTTAAGGTTATTTCATTCATCATATGACAATGTGCCAGCCCAATCGGTGCAGGAAGCCACCCTCGACAAAACTGGCAACAAACACTGATAAGACAGGACTAATATAGGACTATCACAGGAAGCAATACATTGGCATACCTCTGAGAACACCAGGGCAACAGGAGGCTCCCTCCCAACCACTCACTTGATTTTTGACGCTGTACATAAGGTACAAATAGGACACATTAAAACAATACAGTAACAACTGCGTAAGGGAGACAACCAAATACTTGTTAATGTGACCTTACCTTGCTGGCAAAGTGTTATACTATTTATGCCTGAATGAAATGCATTGAATATATTACCTGTTGTGTGGTGAAAGTTTGATTACGCATAAAAATCAGTGAGGTATAACAGCCTATTATCAATACAAATATGTGCTTCCCTCACCCTCCCGATTATCCCTTGGACCATTTAATTAAAATTGTTTATAAAATAATGTAAATTTTACAAACCTCTGGGGCATTCTGACCCTAGATAAGTGGTAGAGTTTGCAGGGCAGTAATAGCCTGGCTCACAGACAGTGCACACAGCCTGGCCAGTGATGTCTGTGTAGGAGCCAGCAAGACAACCCACTGGGTCGATAGTTCCTTCAGGACAATAATGGCCAACTGGACACTCCGCTGTGAAAAAGTGTAGGCAACAATGATTCAACCAAATTTTTATAATACACTAAATCCCCTCAAATTCAACCATAAAATTACTATTTAGGAAGCTATTTAAAAGACTTGGAAACTGCATCTGAAAAGCAGAAGCTGAATCTTTCAGTTAGAAACATTTCTCAGAAAACATTAATTTGTTTTATTACATGCTGTAATATTGCCATAACAAGCAAAGGTGATAAATGAAATTTGAGGTGATTTAGGGTATTAAAAGTTATAATTGCACGTTACTGTACATTGTTCTGCTTTATTAATAAAGAAAGTTGACAATATAATGTGAAATACAAATGTGGATTTCCTCTTAATATCTAGCATAAATTAACCAGTTATAGATCAAACTGTTCTCACATAAGGAAATGTCTGCCATTTTACTCAATCCAATTCTTCGAATAGTAATGAAGAAAAATCAGAAGGTATAGTGATAACAAAGTACAAGTACTTAAAGTAGACAGTAGCATAAAAGAAATAAGCACTGATTACCTCCATATCCTGTATTGTTGTTGTTGGGAGCTGGTGTGTTCACTCCACTCTGGCAATAATAACCAGGGGCACATAATCCAGTGACATTAATCAAGCCTGGTGTTTCACAGTAAAAACCACCATCACATTGAATACACTCTGCAGCAGACATCAGCATCTCTACCGGACTGTAAGTACCCACTGGACACAGTTCCATGTTAAATCCCGTCAATCCGGGACAATAGCGTCCCATGGGGCATGGATCTGCCCTGTCTTTATTAACACAGTAGTGACGTGGGGGGCAAGGGTCACATAAACTGGCCTGGGTATGGTTCATGTAATAACCTAATCGCAACAAAGATATAAGTCATGTAGCACAGCAATAAAGAGCTATTGAAACACCTATTGAAATAGGAAAGAAGGAATATATAGTCGCAACAAGTAAAAACCAACCTAATTATTTTCCATTAATGCGGCTGGTCAGTTTTATATATTCAATATTTACTCTAGTAGCAATATCTTCAGGATTTAGAAAGTCCTTTTCACATTGCTGATCTTAACATATACTATACATACTTAATTTGTTGCAATACTAGTAATACTTTTTAACGTCAAAATTTGGCCAAAGGACTAACTAGCCTTGTTTAAATCTGAGGCTATTGGTTTAATTTTCATAGCAAAATATTAATAATAGTAAACAATAAAAGAACAACATATTCAGAAATACATCAATTGGTTAACGAAGCATTAACTTTATAAAGTAAGAAATAACAATGTAGATGGCATGAAACCTGGTCAACCAAAAATTTATTTAAGCCAGACCAAAGTCAAAAACAAACAAAACTGATTTACTTTGTTTAATCTGTTTGTTTAAAATTCTAAATGAAAATAAAAAGACTATGAACTCACCATCGTTACATGGTAGAGGAAGGGAGGATCCTATAGGACAGTAGGTTCCTGGTGGACAAATATCTCCTGTTACACCATCTGTTGGTGAAGTTGAGTTGGAACCAGTCTCACAGTAATAACCAGCATCACATTCTCCTGCGGAATAAAAGGGGTTCATTTTTAAAAGGTAATTTTGACGGAGGTATCAACTGTAGGATAGGCAAGAATTTGTATTTATTTAATTTTTTGATTGGTGTTTAATATTATACACAATATTTCATTTACACGAGGACTTTGCATTACCAATGTTGGGTGGAAAATCAAGAATAAAGCTCATAAAACTACGATGAGATATGCACAAACTTCCATTTTATAACTTGGAAGTAAAGGCATCCCGAAGCTGTGGATTGTACAATGAAGTGGATTCACAAGTCCAATCCACAAACAACTGAACCATGTTCACAAGAGTAATTATGTAATGCTATAACCACCATATGTTCAACATCAACAATAATAGTAAACCTATAAATTAATTGATTGAAGGACAGAAAAGGTTGGCTCAGATCAGATTCAATATCAAAATACCAAAAGGGAAAAGAGAAAAAGACATGTTATCAATACTACATGTACATGAAAAATTCCATGAGCTAGAACTGTATTTTGAAAAGGTGTTCAGTTTCCTAACATTTATCAGACATATTACCTGTGTAGTTACTGAGCCCATCTCTGTCACAGAATTTTCCTCCAGGGCAACTCAAACAGTCAAAAGAAGATTGTCTACCAGTGTCTGGTAAATATGTACCACGAGGACATGGCTCTGGGGTTGATGTTCCTACTGGACAGTAATGACCACTTGGGCATGTATCCCCATACGATTCGGTTACAGGGCTCTGAAGAACAGCTCCCAGTGAACAGTAATAACCCAAGGAACAGTCACCAGCAGGTGCTGTCAGACCTAGTAACAGAAGAGCAAAATTATTAAAGTATAATAATTCAACTATTTGAAGAGGTGTACTCAAACGGTACAGCCACACTTACACTACCATTCAGTGTGAAGTGTTTTGTTCTTTTGTTGAAAACCTAATGCTCATTGGTAAGTAAACACA
>JAQQZZ010105034.1:17037-31308 GCA_030265115.1 Mopalia vespertina
GTATAATGATTAAGCTTAAACCTTTAGCCCGGATTCAGTAGGCTGTAAGTAAACACAGTATAATGATTAAGCTTAAACCTTTAGCCCGGATTCAGTAGGCTGTAAGTAAACACAGTATAATGATTAAGCTTAAATCTTTAGCCCGGATTCAGTAGGCCACATTTGAAAAAAACCTATGAAAGAAATAATAGCTTCACATATGTGTTAACTGGGTACCGCTATTCAGGATAATCAAATATGAAATAATAACACAATGTTAAGTGGGAACGAAACTTTTATGCACACATGTTTCAATGCTGATTGATGTTCAATATTCAGAACAATAAGTTATATCAAAACTTAATAGTTTCGAATAGCTTAAAGATTGAGCATCAACAAGATTTATTTAAACAACTCGTAAGTTTTGAAAGACTTAAAAACAATTTTTCTTTGATGTTATTTGTTTGTGAAATCAGACTAATTGAAAACGCCACCCACCATCTACAGGACAGTATTTTCCTGGTGTACAGCTCTCACACTCAGTCACATTCTGTAAGCCAGGAACATTGCTGAAGGTGCCAGCTGGACATTTAGTTCCTAAAGCAGAGCCTTGTGGACAGAACATTCCAGCAGGACACACCATTCCCGTGGTGCCATCAGTGGGGTAGGAAGAGTTAGCACCGCCTAAACATATGTACCCAGCTGAACATTCGGCTGTTGGCTGTGTTAATCCTGGAACGAGAAAAAGCATTTGTATATGTAAGAGCCTTAGAAACATTGTTCATAGCACTAATAGTCAGCAGAGGTTCCAACAGTGACAACTTAAACTTTGCAGGCAATACATATACATTTATCTACGATACAGGTACATTTTTGTGCATATTTAAAATAGCTTCCCAATATGAAAATTGCATAGATGTTTTGATGTAATAATAAGAATGGACAGTCTGCATCCAGGCACAATTAAGGTGATTATGTTAAATGTTTGCTTGGAATGAAGCATCACATAGGATACCATTTTTCCTTGTTATACAAGGTACTCTACATCACAAAAGTCATATCTCAATGAAGCAAGGACAGTCAACACTCTCCGAATCAGATTCTAAAATGCAAACTTTTTGAGTCAACACATTTACATTACTACCTGAATTTCTTCTTAATGTGTGGTGAGCAAATGAGGAAACCTTTCTTTTCTTCTTATAATGCATCAGTTGTCTAATTTGGTTTCCACCTGACCACCCAGTAACTATACACTGTACCACAGTCATCATTATCATCATTCTATACATTGACAATAAACGTATACTATACAAACCAGGACTATCACAGTAGAATCCAGGTGTACATGGCTGGCACTGGCTCTCTGATTGGAAGCCAGTCTGGTTACTGAAGGTGCCTGGTGGACAGGGGAATGTCTGACTGTCACCAGTTCTAATAGGGCAGTAATACCCAGCTGGACAGTCACTGGGGCTCACAACACCATGACTAGCTACACCATACAAAACTGCTGCCTCTACTGGGTCACAGTAACTACAAGGAAATACAACAGACACTGTCAAATAATAACAATTCATAAAAATTCATGTGATTAAGAAAAAACAAAAGTATAAATCATGAAAGAAATGCAATCAGAAATGTATCTTGTTCGAAGTGAAGATAAAAAACGATTCTTTAATGATGCCTTCTAAAGCCACTTTATCCTGTTTAAATAGATTGTTTATATGTTTTATGTTTCTCTTCTCAGGTTATGTTGTTTTGATAACAAATTAGCTTGTACTTATCGTAGTTTAATTTAACTGATAAATTCTTACTGTTTCTTGGTTGATTTTTCAGCAATTGAAAAACAATATTTTTCATTTAAAAACCACTTACATGTTATTATTTAATGACATGAACTAAGACGCTGAAATATTAAGATCAAAATGCATCTTTTGTGTTTTACTTCTACACTGTTCTTGTATCATAAATGATTAAGTTATAGGAATGACCACATACCTTCCAGGTGGACAGTCCTTACACAGGCTATGTCTCTCTTCGTCTTGATATTCTCCAGCTGGGCATGATTCAGGCTGGGGATTTCCTCCAGAACATAAATGACCAATAGTACAGTTATAATCATTAGGGGCATCAGTAGTTTGACCAGGTGGGCAATAATAGCCAGGTGAACATGGCCCTGTGTAGTTTGTATTGGCTAGCCCTGAACAGAAGAATCCTGCTGTACAGGACTGACAATCACTTAACATTGTATTACCAGGTGTATTAGAGAAGGTACCAGTAGGACATGAAGTAGGTACTCCAGTACCTACTTCACAATAGTGACCTGCTGGACAAACAGTTTCCAGAGGATCAGGGCGAACTGCACTTCCATTACAGTAATATCCAGCTTGACAGTTCCCATTAGGGGCAGATAATCCATACTGTAAACAGAACTGACCCAGATCACATGGCACTGGGAAAGAAGATCCAGCTGGACAGTATGATCCTGGCCAGCACTGACCTCCTGTATAGTTCACCGCTGGACAGCTACACTCAGATAACACAGACACATTGCCTGTTGTAATTGGTTCAGCCATAAAGGAGCCTCCAGTACAGTACCACCCAGCATTGCAGTCACCTGTTGGGGATGACAGACCATCAACTGAAACATAAAATATGATAAAGTTTATTAATGTCCTCATTTTCACATGAAAATAAAACACACAAGTTACGTATCAACAGTCTGTGGACAGTGTAAAATACTATTGCAAAACCCAAACTTATAGCATTTTAGCAATCACAAATAGCACAACAGGTTTTATATCAAGTCCTCTATCGTAACAAAGGAATTGACCAGACATCAGACAGCTATTTTAAATGAGTGTCCTTACTTTCACAATACTGTCCTGGGGTGCATGCTAAGCAATCATTGTAATCAGCACTACCATTGGTTGGATTGTAGGACCCTTTAGGACATGGATACTGGTTGGCTGAGAGGGTTCCTTGGGGACAGTAGTACCCAGAAGGACACACTTGAGAAAGATATTCTGTGGAGTTCTCGGGACAAAAGTAGCCAGGGGGACAATCTGTACAGACGGATTGGCGGGGACTGTCACTAAAAAAATAAAATCAAACATTTTTGTAAATGAAAAGACGACAACCTAAAACAAAATTGACTTATTTTCTAAAAAGTGCCTCGATTGCACTGTTTGGTTTAACAGTTTGCTCCATTCAGTTGTTCTATATGTAAATGGCTAATTTACACTTTTACCAAAATTTAAATCAAACAAACCAATAAGAACAAGAAGGTGTAGTATAGTATACCTGTATGATCCAGAATCACAAGGTACAGGGTATGTTGTTTCTTCTGGACAGTAATGACCTATGGGACACTCTCCTCCAGTGCCTGAGTGAGCTCCATTAGGTGAGGCACTGTTAACACCTGTCATTAGAAGGTTCAAGGTCATATCACATGTAAAATAGTTCCTGAATGTGTAAAGATTATACTAAACGAAATGCAAAATAAAAAATATCAACAGCCATCAGAGATACAACCTACAACAAAGCTTAACTTGTGCAAAAGGAACCTTTACGTTAAGTTGATCATTACTGGTATCTGTAAAACTCAGTTTACTCTGCAACTGTTCAACAAAATAATTTGGCATAAAACCAAAAGCTGTAACAGAAAGAATTATTTACCTGACTGACAAAAGTAACCAGCAGAGCAGTTCCCAGTAACTTGTGAAAGACCAGGAGTATCACAATATTTCCCTCCATCACATTGTACACACTGACTGATGTCATAGAGCCCATAGATTGGGTTATAGGTGCCTGAAGGACACAGTTGTAAATCTGCACCGGTTCTAGATGGACAGTAATAACCAGGAGGACAGGCATCGGCTCTATCACGATTCACACAGCTAAAACCTTCAGGACAATCATAGCACACAGCAGCCCCTGTGTGGTTGGTGTAGGTTCCATTAGGACAAAAGTAATGTTGTGGTGATCCGATAGGGCAATATGAACCGGCAGGGCAAATATCTCCAGTAATCCCATCAGTAGGAGCGGGAGAATTAGCACTTCCTGAACAGTAAAACCCTTCATAACAGCTACCAGAAACAGCAGACAAGCCAGTCGAGTTACAAAAAAAACCTGGATCACATCCCAAACAAGCAGTAATGTTGTTCATCCTAACATATGGTTGGTAAGTGCCTGATAAACAAGCTATAGGTTGAGAACTTCCTTCTGGACAGAAATGACCAACCGGACATTCATCACCATAACTCTTACCAACTGGATTAGCCTCTTCAGAACTATTAGTACAGTAAAATCCAGGTAAGCATAATCCAGATGAAGAGTTAAGACTAGGGTCAGCACAATACTCTCCCGGTGTACAGGCTGTACAGGCTAGTAAGGAAGGTAACCTATCACGACTACCAAAGGTACCTTTCGGACAAGAAGTTGGGATTATAGAGCCAGAAACACAGTAAGTTCCCTGTTCACAGGGTCCACCTTGTACTGAGAGAGATGGTGCTGGGGAAGCTGACCGTGAAACACAGAAATAGCCAGCACTGCACAAGCCAGTGGGGGCAACAAGACTTTCAGCATCACAGTAATATCCAGGTGTGCAATCTTGACATTCTGATAGACTTTCTAAACCAGTGCTGTTACTAAATGTTCCAATAGGACATGGGTTTTCTCTATCTGTCTGAGTTACATTTGGACAATAATAGCCAGGTGGACAATCCTTAGTTATAACCACACCATGTGAAGAGGCATTTACTCCACTTTGTTGCTCAGCAATGGCTTCACTGATATCACAATACTTTCCAGCAGGACATTCAATACAGACACCCTGTTCAGGTAAAGGTTGATATGTTCCTGCATCACAAGGAAACTGCTGTGGGCTTCCTTGTGGACACCTATGACCAGGCAGACATCTATTGCCAGGCGGTTGAGGAACAATCATACCTTCCGGACAGAACCACCCTACATCACAGTCACCATTAGGATTATGTCTTCCGGTTCCAGAACAATACATACCAGCTGTACAAGGGAGACAGTTACTCTTGTTGTGATTACTGAATCTGTCACTAAATTCCCCTTCATCACAAGGGATTGGGAAAGAACTAGCTGATGGACAGTAATGGCCTTTAGGACAAACATCCCCAGTTGTATCATTTACAGGGTTTGGGATGACAGCATTCCCACTACAATAATATCCCGACAAGCACTCCCCACTGACGGCCTTCAACTTATCAGTCTCACAATAGTATCCTGGAGTACATGGCTGTGGTGATGAAGATCCTGTTGGGCAATATGTTCCTGATGTACAATATCCACCAGTTGTTACTGATGGACAATCACAAAGACCGTGTGTAATATTTCCATTATCTGAAGGTTTATCTGTCCAGGAACCCAAAGTGCAGTACCACCCAGGGGCACAAGGACCAGCAGGAATGGGCAGTCCAGGACTTGGACAGTAGGAACCTGGGGTACATAAATTACACACATCTGGAGTAGATCCCCGTGTCAGATTGTTGAAAGTACCATTGGGGCATGGATACTGTTCGGCAAACTCTGTGTTTATTGGACAATAGTATCCTGGAAGGAGAAAAAGGAATAAATTACCTGATAACGCATAAATTAAGAACGAAATAAAAAAGAAGATGTGACATACTTTAGCAATCTATACAAAGGTTTTGATTAAATATTCTGTTATTATGAAAAATTAGCATACCTTGAGGACAGTCTGTGAAGTTGGTGCTTCCTGATGTACAGAAATAGCCTGCTGGGCAATCAGTACAATTTGGTTGCCTATCTAATGAGTTATATGTCCCAGCTAAACACGATTCAGGCTGTGATGAGCCAACAGGGCAGAATGTTCCAGTTGTACATGGCCCACCATTAACTGACAGGATGGCTGGGGATGATACATTTGATCCGCCAGCACAATAGAACCCTTCGTCACACAATCCAGTAGGGTACCAAAGGCCTGGGATTTCACAATAGTGACCAGGCAAACACTGCTGACATTCACCCTCAGATGTTATTCCTGTGACATTGCTGAAAGAGCCTGCAGGACATGGGGTTGGATCTTGAGTTTGAGACGGACAGTAATGACCTTTAGTGCATGGACCAGCATCTCCCTTAGTCAATCCTGATGGTCTTGATGTATCAGCCCCGCTTCTACAAAAGAATCCTGCATCACAAGGTCCAGTTTCTGACGTAGCATTTTGATGTTCACAATAAAAGCCACCAGTGCATACAGTACACTGAGTGATATTATATAATCCTGTTGAAGCACTGAAACTTCCAGAAGGACAAGCTTCAAAAACATGACCAGTTCCTTCTGGGCAGAAGAAACCAGCAGGACATAGTTGTGGGTTGGAGCCGGCAATACAATAATGACCTTCTGTACACAATAAACAAACTTCATTTAATGATGTATCTGTAAATGTTCCTGGTTCACATGGTATAGGAGTAGCTGTGCCAGAAGGACAATAATGACCCACAGGACAAACGTCTCCAGTTATTCCATCCATAGGGCTGGCGGTTGACGCATTGGCTGAACAGAAGTAACGTGCTGAACAGTTCCCTGATGGAGTAATCTGACCAGATGATGCACAAAATTGTCCAGGCTCACAGCCAACACATTCACTCAGCAATGCAAGGCCTAAAACGAAAATACACCAAATATATTTATAATATCCCTGTGTCAGTGCTTCAAGTTAACACAAATTGGCAGCCTTCATGTGTGTGAAAATGAGGATTATTTCATTATAAAAGTTTGAAACATCTTATTACAACATGTAAATATAATTTACAAAATAAAATTTCAAAATAAAAATAATCCAATTAAAATTAACACTGTCTAAATACAAATTAATTTGTTCAGAATATATCCAACATTTAAGCATTTCACACAGTAAGATATCATGATCAGGTAGAGTTTGTCATTGTTTACAACATTATGCTATACACACCTTTTATAGGGGATTAAGAGGATCTGAGAAAAAGTTTTTGGAAAGTTACCTTCTGAAGGATTATATGTACCAGGTGGACAAAAAGATGGTGCTGAAGATCCTTGTGGGCAATATGCCCCTGCAGGACAAATATTACCGGTGATATTGTCAGTAGGAGCTGGTAAAGAAGCTCCTTCGATGCAGTAATAACTGCCTTGACAGTCTCCGGTTGGCGAAGAGAGACCCTCTGTGAAACAATAACTTCCTGGTGTGCATGGACTACACTCAACAGCAGACTGTAATGCCAATACGTTGCTGTATGTCCCTCGATGGCAGAGATATTCTGTGGCGAATGTTGTACCATTTGGACAGTAAGACCCAACTGGACATTCCACTGGGTTCTGCACTCCATGTGAACACAGGGTATCATTCTGTATGGTACTGTCACAGTAAAACCCAGCAGGGCATTCTTTACATGTATCCTACAACAGAACCATAGGACAATAATAGCAAACCAGTTTAACGTTTTAACAAAACAAATAACCCACAGGTCTCAAGTTGTCTGAACTAGGATTATTTGAGTGTCCAATAAATTCATATAATCTAGAGTAGCATAGAGTGTAAGATATTGTGATTAGTTCTGTCCATTTTATTAAAAGACTAATATCTAAATATAAACTTGCTGACATATAAAAACTATTAATCCCTCTTACAGGCTCCTCTATACTTACTTGACCAAATTCATCCTGATATGTTCCTGAGACACATGCCAGTTCTGTTGGGCTTCCAAGCTGACAGAAGTGTCCAGGTGTACATATATAGTTCGCAGGAGAACTGACATTTTGTCCAGGAGGACAGTAAAAACCAGAGGAGCATAGGGCAGTTGGGGCATCTAGTCCACTAGAGTCACAATAAAACCCTGAATATATATAAGCAAAATATGCATATTTACTACAGATATTATCAGTAGTAGAAATCTATAAAAGTGTAAACAAAGTATTTATGCCATATTTTGTTCATAAAGTATTTTGAAGTTGAAAATAACTGTTAAAATATATGTAAGATATAAAATGAATATCTAGAATGTTACCTTGAGTACATGGATGACATGCACTGAAATCTTGGTTTCCAGTTGCATTTGTGAAGAAGCCTGGAGGACAAGCAAGTGGTACAGCTGTTCCTAGGGGACAATAATGGCCAATAGGACATAGGCCTCCTGTAGAATCACCTTGAGGATCAGGGCGAATGGCACCAAGGGTACAATAATAACCTGCGAAACATTCCCCTGTGGCATTTGATGATCCGGGCTGATCACAGTAATATCCTTAAACAAAATGCAACAATGATTATTAGAATAGTATAAAAGAGTAAACATACATTAAGCACATTTGAGTAGCAGATGAAAGTAAGCTACACATCATACAACTGGTATAGTTTTTGATTATCTATTCATTTTCATTCAAACTAGGTTAAAAGACTTATGCGATGAGAAACCCGATACAAACAGATTATGGTATGAATAGTAAGCTTACCTGAGGGACAGGCCAGAGGATTACTTGAACCAAGTGGACATATTTCTCCAGGTTGACACTGGCCACCAGTCACATTGCTTGGACAGAAGCAATCCCCAGAAATGCTTACATTACCATGAACGGTAGGTTGATTTAACCAGGCTCCAAGCAAACAATACCATCCCTCAGCACACTGACCAGTTGGGGAAGAAAGCCCAGATGTCTCACAATATCTGCCTGGGTCACACGGCTGACAATCAGCTATTGTCTGTTTACCAGTGACACTGTTGTAATAACCTTTAGGGCATGGATACTCATCACCATTACTCGTTCCAGTCAGACAATAATGACCTATGTAGCACGGATTTCCAGAATATGATGTTGAATTCTCTGGACAGAAGTATCCTGATGGACAAGGAGTACATAATTCTTGACCTGTGGATGGATTATAAGATCCTGTGGGGCAGCCAAGAGGGTAAGATGTTCCATTAGTGCAAAAATGACCAGCAGGACAAGGACCACCTGTGGCATCTTCAACTGGGTTATTTGGGGAAGTTGATCCTGTAAGACAGTAGAAGCCAGCCCAACAATCACCAGCAGGACTAATGAGACCTTCACTGTCACAGTATTTACCATAAGCACAGGCTGTGCATTCTGAAGAAGATATCAGCTTCATGTCGTCACTGTAAGTCCCAACAGGACATGGTTGTGGAGTGGTAGTACCTGTTGGACAGAAATGTCCAGGGGAACAAGGACCTGCCATTCCTGTGTAGTTTACATCAGGGGAAGCAGTATTGGAGCCAACAGTACAGAAATAACCAGGGTCACATTGTCCTGTCACAGTTGTAGCATTTGGTTCACTGCAGAAAGAGCCATCTGAGCATTGGGTACAGTTGTTTATCTCCCATAGACCGGGAACCACACTGAAAGTCCCAGGGGGACAAGACTGCCACACAACACCAGTGCCTTCAGGGCAAAAGAATCCAGGTGGGCAGATCTTAGGTGTTAATCCAGTCACACAATAATGGCCAGGTGTACAGTTCCAACAAGCTTCAGCACCTGTATCTGTCATATATGTACCATCTGCACAAGGACTTGGGAGTGCAGTTCCAGCAGGACAGTAATGACCTGCAGTACATGGTGCACCAGTAGTGCCCCCATCATTTGGAGTAGGAGTTACAGCTTTTCCTGAACAATAATAACCAGGAGCACACTCCCCTGAAGGCTGTGTTAATCCTGTCCCATTACAAAATAATCCTCCAGTACAGTCCTGACACTTAGTAGAATCTCCTAAACCTGGACTATTTGACCAAGTACCTAAAGGACAAGGGTCTGGCACAACCACACCCAATGCACAGTATTGACCCACTGGACATAAATCTCCTGTCACGCCATCAGTCGGTGTTGCAGAAACTGATCCATTCATGCACCAATATCTAGCGGAGCAGTCACCTGTAAACACAGAATGATGAAAAACAACAGTTACAGGCAGGAAAATCATTTAGAAATGATTAAATACTATTTGGTAAATTTCGGGACCAAGATTACCAACAGTTTCATTACAGATGGTAACATTATAATGTATAGGGTGTGATACTTATCAGCAATCAATTTCAAACAGAAGCTTAATTATAAAACGGTCAGATTACCTGTGACTGTTTCTAATGCAACTGTTTCACAGTATTTTCCTGGATCACATGGTGTACACTGCTCTTCCCTCTCAAGCTGTGTGTATGGGTTATAGGTTCCTACAGGACAGCCATGCTGCTGGGCAAATTCTGTGCCATTGGGGCAATAGTAGCCCTTAGGACATGGATAAGCAGAGTAAGAAACCAAAGGACCATCAGCAAAGGCACAGTAAAAGCCTAGACATGAAAAATAAGCATAGCATATATTGATATCATGTTAAGCAATCATTATACAATCAATAGAACTAAACTTGCTTGTATATTCATAATCTACACCACCAACCTACACAGTGTAAAATATAATATGTACAGTAATTCAATATAGTTCACTGATAAAATCAATGCAACTTCTCAATTATTGTAGTGTGCGAATATGTTTTATTTTTACCATCGAAACT
Source organism: Mopalia vespertina (assembly GCA_030265115.1). Classification (NCBI taxonomy): domain Eukaryota; kingdom Metazoa; phylum Mollusca; class Polyplacophora; order Chitonida; family Mopaliidae; genus Mopalia; species Mopalia vespertina. The sequence goes on from JAQQZZ010105034.1 coordinate 27,555, forward strand.
AAAATTGGGAAGGTAGCTTCCTCCTGTTAAGACAATTTTAATTTACGCTTTTTTTATCAACTTTTCCATTTTTAGTTAATCTTCCTCTTTGTTAATCTATTAGGCACAGTGCCATCTCATAAGCCCTCTTTCCTGGAGGAAGATATATTGAACATTTGAAGTTAATCAATGAATATGTTTTAAAGTTTTAAGTTAATAACCTGCACAACCCATAGACATGAATTTTATAAAATGATGTAATTACCAATGATGGCAATCCTTATATGGATCTAACCCTCACATCTCCATATCCTATTCTGCAGTTTCTACTCATTTAAAGATCTATCGCAATTATGCGTACAGTACATGTACATCCGTAGGGTCCAATATTCATCGACCTGTTTTAAGCTTGAAATACGCAAGCTGCATCTACTTTCGCTTTCATAGCTTCATAGTTTCTTGATATCAGTATGTTGTAGGAGACCAATTTTTATTCTAAACAAAACTCAAATGTTCCTTTTTTTCATACATTTGATAATTTCAGCTCGAGTCTGCAGACCAATGCACTCCAGACAAGTGTGGTCTTATACAACAGGAGAAAGATACATACAAAATTTGAAGTGAACGCGTTGAATTGTTTTCCAGTTATCGTGTTCACAATATTAAACTGACGGATGGACGGATAGCATTCCCAAGCCCCTTTCTAAAGTAATAAATGATTAAAATAAGATACAAATGAATATGCATTACATTAATGAACCAGTGTGTTAGGGTCATACCTGACGGACAGATTTTACACGTTCCTTGTCCTGTCTGATCCTGATAATGGCCACTCTGACAGGCGACCTCCTCAAAGCTTCCAACAGGACAGTAATAACCAGCTCTACATGGGAATGGGTTGCTTATATTCTGACCAGCTGGGCAATAGTATCCTTAATAACATAGTAATAAGACATAGAGTAACAGTATAAACATAGGAACATGCTCAATGGAATATTCAATGTGTCTGGTATTGAACAAAAAACTGACCAGAGGCTTATAACATATTATTTGGCATTAAATTACATGTCCAGCTTGTAAATTTGTCTATTAAGACTTGAAATCAATTCACCTTGTCAATTTAAGTATATTCATGTTTGGTGCAGTGCATAATACGCTGATGTACTCCATTTAATCTGTCAAACTGGAGTGTTCCGACATCACTTAAAAAAGTACTGTAGTCCAGACAGGGTCAAAGTTCCGAGAGTATTAACAAAGTGTTATTACACTGCAGTGAAATATCACTTTTATGCGTGAAGAAAATCCTGGTAATTCATTGGTATATAAATAATAAAGACAATTATCTCCTGTAACACCAGCTTGCTGGGTCAGTGTATGTGGATGTAATAGATATAAATTAATACATTTAACAAACCTTCGTCGCAAGGTCCAGTTGGAAATACAAGGCCTTCATTGGCACAGTATGAACCTTGTGTGCACGGTAGACACTGGTCAGCTGATGATAGACCTGTCTGATTAGAGAATGTACCCCGGGGACACCCTGCTGGGTTTGTGTCCGATCCAGCAGCTTTAAATAAATCAATAAACAAGCTTATCAACCAAAATATTTGTATGCATAAACTCAATCTGGCATAATTGTGAACATAAATCTATCAGAAATCCCCAAAATTGTATGCATAATATAATTCTTTTATTGCCCTGAAACCGTTATAGACTGAACAGCCAGCAGAATGAGAAAAAGGCTGGAGTTTAGTCAGGGTGCCAGTAAATCAAGTACATGTATATCAGGACACATGAACATGAGATTTTTTGAAGTCATAAAAAGAATTAATTTGTTTTGTTGTTTTATACATGTACAAGAGATAGGCCTTAATGAAATCACTTACCACAGTATCTTCCTGGTGGACAGATATCTCCTGTGATTCCATCTGTGGGATCCTGTCTGGTAGAGCCCAGACCGCAGTAATACTCTGCTGCACATGGACCAGTTACATCGGCTAAACCTAACAAACAGAGAAAGTAAGGGTTTAAGTGAGCAAATAAAGTTCCTAAAGTATGTTCTGGGAGCAATGCCTTCATGTTAATGAAGCCTAGTTATGTGTGAAGTTATACAGTTAAGATCTTGCTGGACCTCTGCCTTGATTTTGAAGAATGAAGACTCTTTTCATGCCCACACTGTTCAGTGTAAAATGCCAGATCTTTGATTGTTTAGCATTATTCCCACTGATGAGTTTCACAAAGTAGAGTAAACTTACAACTCCAATAAAAGATACACATGGATACATGGTGATTCAATATTTCGGTTTATTTTAAAACCATTGTCAAAAAAAAGAAAGAATAATCGACATTATTTTAAAACCAATGTAGCTGTGTGGCATATTCAAATGATACTTGAATGAAATATGCAGTCCGTCCTGGGTTATTTGACTGGACAGGTGATGTATTACTCGGGTTGTTTTCCTTCGCAGTGGAGTTGGAAGAGCGTATATATACTCATAAATAAACCTAAGACTGTTGTTCTTAGTTATGGTTTTACAAAGATAAGAAAACAAAAAATGAGCATCGATAATGAGCTTCAATAAATGTATTGCATGCTTCGTCAAATCTAAAAGTGGCAACTTAAAGTTGAATAGCAACCAGGATACAGCCCAGAAAACAAGACAAAGAGCTAATTTGCATGAATTTATGTACAAATGTGCATAATTCCGTGAAAGGTTTTGTACGTTGCACATGTATGAAAGAATGTTGAATGAAAGTTTTAAAATCCTAAGTTGAAAAGTAACCAAGATACAGCCCCGACAAACTTCCCGTACGGCGGGCCGGACATCGAAAAAGTAAAACCTATATGCTTTTTAGTAAAGTAATAATTTACGGTACTATTACTACCGTAGACTTGATCGATAAACGGTTTTTAAGTATAAAAACATTGACCGATGGATAGTGCTTATAATCTTATTTACCTATATAATCTAAGGATATAAGGACACCGTGGAAAGCTTATACTGTATTCTTATAGCCCATTATCAATACAGTATTTAAAGGAATATAGGAAGCTTTTGAGTAACACATACCAGTACCGACAGAGTTTAGCCAACAAATAAAAATATCAGCATACTTTCCTTTTAATACTTGAAATCAAGTTTATAACATAGAGTCGAATGTATACAATAAAAAGTCAACTGACATCCGATATTTTCAGTGAGTGGAAACAACAACTGTCCCCAAACGCTAACAAGAGGAGGCGCAAATGTGTATTTTAATAGCAGTTCATAATGGCACAGCCGTTAAGTGACATAGGTTTAAGTAATGGTCTACGGTTACATAATGGCACACCAGATATAGAATGTATTCAGATTATCCAAAGAGCTGGTAGATGATTGGTTAAAAAATTTGCCTGAGGGCGGTGTTGACAGTCAATAAGGCAAGCGTGAATGTCGTAGAGTAATGAAACTGTGAATGTCGATTACTTAGCTTTACAAAACTTTTGAAACCTATAAAATACAGATTTTCTTATCAGACGAATACCAGCATTTTATCTATACACAACGTTAACAAAAGTTGTCTAATCTTTTAATGCAGGGTACAACTGTAGTATTAGAATTTGGCAGTACAAAGGTAGCCACGTTGTAAAAGTCCATACCTGTGCTTTAATTGGCGAATGGGCAACCATATGTTACGTTGCGCTTTCTTTACTTTTGTTCACTTTATGTGATTCTATTAATTAAATACCCAGAGTTCCCGTGTGCCGTGGATCGATTAAATCTAATCAAGTAAC
>JAQQZZ010105035.1:0-12177 GCA_030265115.1 Mopalia vespertina
AGATGTGACGAGAGTTGACATGGGCTGCTGGGGCTAGCGAGAGCTCAAAGCTGTGCTGTAGCCCTTCATAGTGTTTTACAGTATTATATATATAGAGAGTAGTCTTGTTTTTTTTATATGATGGTTTAGTCTTTCGTGTGTCGTTTGAGGAGATCGAACCCAGAACCCCCACAACATGGCGCAGCGCCATCTGTACTCCCATGGTCAAGGAAAGATTACCGTGTACAGTGTTAAAGACAGTCCCTTGGTGTGTAAGTCAAGAACGAAGCCCCAAGCCTGTGCTGTAGACGTTCATTAATATATATATATATAGATATAAATAAAGGGGCAACTCGCTTAGCATTTGTTATGACATAAAAGGAAGGGTTTAACGATATCATGTACTTATTATTTAAGACATACATAGTAGCCAGGTATCGACATGTACGTTATGATGTACTAATTCTGGGACCTGGATACCAGACTGCATGTGAAGTAAGGCTTTTGGGTGTCTTCCCGTGATGCTTTGCGCTATGGAGTCTCGCGAGCGTCGAGGAGATGTGACGAAAGTTGACATGGAGTGCTATAGGGTCACAGCCATGCAATCAGGCGTGGTCTCCCTTGGCTCAAGCCCCATGACCGTCACAGCCTGCCTTCTCAGACGAAGCTCTTCGTCTCTGTCACCGCCGCACCGCACCGGACGGCGGCGGCGGCGTGGCGCTGGAGCAGTGGAACGTGGCATCATGGCGTCGTGGCGCATGCGCACATGTGTCATGACGCCATGACACGACGTTCCACTGCCGAGGCGTTCTGCGTTATTCCGCCGTGACTACGCCATAACGTTGTGACGTCGTGACGTCGTTGCACATGCGCATGTGTCAACACTGCGGCGTCGTGCGGCGTTCTACGGCGTCACGACGGCGTAATGCGGCGTCGTGATGCGTTCTACGGCGTCACGACGGCGTCACGACGTATATAAGACTTGCGCATATAAGACTTGCGTCCTCTTTCTCTAGGGAACGGAGTCACCGCCCAGAACCACGACCACCACGTGCAATCTGCGACGTCACGAACGCCGCTTTCTTGGCCAATAAGTTCTCCATAACCCATGCACAGCCTGTCTTTACATGTATCTTCCGCCCAGAATGAAACCATACTAGCGTTGAGTTTAACGTTATCATGTACTAACTATGACTACATAAATAGTAGTGCGGAAGAACCAAACACAAGGTAACCGCCAAAATTCCTAAACGAGCAGACGACACACTTGTCATGCACTCCGGTGACCCCGCATGGCGCCATCGATCAAAACCGATCCCTCCATACAGAATAACGTAGACACCCTACGTTAATCTGTATTCCGGAGTCAAACCGATCCCTACGTTATCCTGTATGGGGGATTCAAACCGAATCCCCCATACATAATAACGCTTAGCCCCTACGTTATCATGTATGGGGGATTCGGTTTGAATCGCCAATACATATTAACGTACAAAAAATTACTACATGATAACGTTGAACCCTTCCTTATTATATACTAATAAATGCGACCTGAGATACGCATTCTATACTACTCCCGTTGTCTTTGAACATCCAACGAGCCAATGTTGAGTGTATTTGAATTTATTAGTTCAAATAATTGCACTTTTTAAATATTTTAATAATTGATAGTTTTATTGGATAAGTTTTCACATTGTGGATTTCTTTACCTTAAGCTTGTCCTTAAAACCCGAATCAAATTTTCATATGAACGAACGATAATTGACTACAGGCAGGTATTGGGTTGGTACGGGCGAATGGTTTATTATATTTTTTTGTTCGATGAGAACCTCTATATTACAAGGCTGTTGATACCCCTTTTATCTTTGTTCATGGCACTTTACACAATCTTCAAACAGTACGAGTGAGCAAATGATTGACCTTGAGTTCTGTTTACCCTACTGCCAATATGACATGTTTTTGTTAACACCATGTGTACAGAACAAGTGAACAATCAGTTTTCCTGAGTATCAGATCATATTGGAGCCAAGACAACCTGACTTGTTATCAGTTATCTCACATACCACTTATATCAGATAGTCAGTTGTGTACAGCATCACACTTCATCATTTCCTAATGTAGTCTAGCCATTTCCTCTAACACTTCCCAACCAAGATTTGTGCTCCGAACTCCTCACATAGCATCGATTGCCCGATAGGCACTGTCTATTATTTTACCGAATTCGATTAAGGGGTATGTACTGCTTATTTAAATGGATATAATGTTCTACGGCGAATATAGAACGTAAAATTTAAGCGAATGGCAGTTAAAGTCATGCTTCCGCTTATTTATCTCCATACAATTGTTCACACGTTCTGACCAGCGAAGTGGAATTTCCGCTGCATGCATAAAATGAATGAGACAGAATAACGTCTCCCCATATATGTGTGTATGCGTCTGTGTAGCATTCGGAAGATGTGAAACATCCCCCCCATCAGACTGATTTATTCCTTTTTCGCGCTAAAGTTTGATGAAGCAGTTTCGAAACTGTTAGAATATTAACCACTTTTCAACACCCGAATCAACTTGCTTGCCTTCACCGGGATTCGAACCGGAGATTTTGGGGGTAACAGGCCCAACACTCTACCTACCGAGCTGCAGAGGCTGACGGCAGAGTGAGTGTGTTTATATAAATCATGTTATACGCTGCAATAAGTTCTGCCAACGATAGACGATAACAGCTTTTTTACCAGGACAGGACTAATTATCTGATTGGATGGCGCGCTGTCTCAAGCGATCATGAGTTGGACTGTTGAACCGTTTACAATATACTGCACAAAGAGGGATTTGAGACTGTCTTTCAGTCTATACTCTTAGAAATAATGGTTATTTAAGGGTTCTTGAGAAAAGAGGATGGTTCTTAAGGGTTCCAATAGAGCCATGTTTTTCTAAGAGTGCAAGGTAGGACTCTTAAAGGGGAGGTACCTGTAACTGTTTGCATCACTGGATTTATTTCCTAGGTTTCCTCGCAAATTCTCACCAAGCACGTGGCGTGGAGTTGTCATCTGAGTGAAATGCCCTTGATTCAATCAAACACACTATATTAGGGTATGTGTTGGAATAAAGACAATTCGTGTAATTTAATTGGGACGAGTTTTGTGTAGAATGCAGTTTTGATGTACATTCAATTGATCTATACGGCCACCTGCTCTACAGGTCTGTGCAATAAACTATACTGTTGTTTAACCCAAAGCATCGGCAGCGGTTCACTAACGTATCGTACATGCAGCTCTAGGCGCTATGCATTAAAAAAACATCAAAATAAGCGTTCGTCAGATATATCCAATAGAGACAGGTAATACAGCAAAGTACAAACGTCGTTGGCAGTGACTCCAAATGAAGTAACAGAAGTAAAGGTCCTCCAAAGACTCAACTGTGGAGTTGTGTTCATAAAGGCATCTTAGAAAAGGGAAATGAATACTGGTTGAATATTTTAAAGTCATTACCAAAGAGGACATCTGTAGATCTACCTCGACCTTGAATATATACTGTACAAAAGTTTAAATCCGATATTGATTTATCTTGTCAACATTTTATTCGGTTAGCATTAGAACCAACAATCAATTGAGAAGGCTCAACTATATTCACGATGTAGTTCCAGACTTGTCAACAACTAATTCTCGAAAAAAGAGCATCTTTTTCCTTTATAGGAGAATTGTCAAAGTCGTTATTTGGAACAGCAACACATGTATATGTTTTACAACTTTTGAGCGAATGCGTTGACATATCTAGGAATACAAAGAGTAGTCTAAATAGACTTATCCAATCAGAGCGTATCTAATCTCAGTTTTAATGAAATACCCCAAAAAGCTATAAACCGTTCTATAGCATACTAATTCTAAGAAAGAGGAAGAAACCTAATACTGAAACCAAATGGAAAGTATGTACTCTATAAATGATAAAGAGTGGAAAATTATCCACACACAACCTTTTGTAAGCACAGAAGACACAACACTTATTTGGTTCCAATATAGATTAACAAATATAATTTTGGTAACAAACACCTCTCTGCAAAAAAAAAACTTTATTGGGTTTATTGACGAGCAACGATTTCAAGCTAATGTTAGCTTGAAACGGTGCTAGAATCTGCTCCGAAACGTTGCTCGTCAATAAACCCAGAAGTTGTACATCCATAAAATACCTAGTTATGTTACAAACATGTTTGTAGAAAATCCAGATATCCGTTGAACGTTTTCACTAGACATACTTTCAAACGAAAAGGTTTGACATCGTTGTTTGTCTTTCAAAATATTACCAAAAGCATTGTGTTGTACTAATGTATCTTCCAATGCTATAATGTCACTTGATAACAGTTCTGTTTGAACATCTATGTGTTTAGATAATGGCATACGACATAAATCGTATAAGGATCATGAAAAATACATTTATCGGAGAAAGGCTGGCTGGAGAAAGGCTGTACAGAAAGATGTTTGTCAAGACAAAAGTATTGGAAAACGGACACAAATGTGTTTAACTTCGGTGAGAGGCATTTAGAAGCAGGGATGGCAACATAACAAGGTATTTTAGGGATGTACAACTTCTGGGTTTATTGACGAGCAACGTTTCGGAGCAGATTCTGGAAATCTTAGACAAGGACAGTTTTATCAGTTTTATTTAACATTGGAACAACTACAGTTTCAAGAAATTTAAATGACTGTATAAATATTATGTATTCATTAGCTAAGAAAGTGAATATTTGGCCTTCAAGAGAAACAGCACAATTTTACATGCCAATAACTTTCAAGCTCCATTATCCTACAGAGTTTTATACTTAATCACCATCAAATCCTAAAATACAGCAGGCAATTTGGAGTAATTATAAAAACCATAACACCTATAAATCCCTTATTGGTATTTCCCCTAGTGGAGCGATATGCTTTATATCTGACCTGTGGCTTGGTTGTATCTGGGGTGAGTATGTAGAGGGATTAGAAACGCCGCTACCTTTCGAATCAGCGAACCGTGAATTTGTTACTCGGCTAGCTTGTTCCAATCGACCTATTGGACGAGCTGGTCAAACATATGAAGTCTACTCAGAAGACATATGCGGCGTAGGGAGTGCAAGTTAGGGCTAACTTGGCTTACTGAGCAAACTTCATATGTTTGACCAACACGCCCAATTTGTTATTGGAACAAGCTAGCCGAGTAACACATTCACGGTTAGCTGATTCGAAGGGTAGCAGCGTTTCTAATCGCTCTACGTACTCATCCCAGGTTGTATAAGTGATAGAGAGTTAACTCTGCAAAGTGGTCTGTTGGATAAGCTAGAACCAGGTGATCTTGTTCTGGGTGACAGAGGTTTTACAGTGTTGTACATTTGTTATGCTAAGTTAAGGCTTATGGTATATCTGGAATGTCACTGAAGTGGTTTTCCCCGTATATGGAACAACTCTACTTGCAGTCGGTCATATACGGAGAATCGTCGTTCTGGAGGTAAGTTATTTCCGGTGACTATAAATGAACACCCATCCGTTTTATCCAACTCCAACACGAGTAAACACTTTTTGGACAACACGTTTGGAATGGAAATCAAATCTACTTTTGATATCCAACTGTTACAAGACAACCCGAACTCTTTGTTACACTGGTGTGTCAGATTGGTACTTAAACTTGACTTGCTCAATTATAACTTTTTCAAATAAAAACGTCTCATTTAATATATTGTGCTTTTTCTTTCAGATCAGATTTTAAAGCGCGTTTATCAAATCAAGGACCCTGTAGTCAAACACCGAAGCTTTGCTTTGACCAACACATTTTTAAACTATGTAACAAGGCCCGAAGAATGACAGGCTCTAAAACGCACCTGTAAAGCGTTCAAATCAAATTCATGTATACTTCCTATATAAGAAATTGGCTGGAATACTATGCTACAGTCTGGAACACGTGGAATAAACACCTACAGACAAAAATGTATTTAGTATCAATGTTATAAGCTAAATTATAACTATTTTAGTGAACAGTGCGAAGACATATACCAGCATTTTAAGCTATCTGTTTTTTTCAATAGAACGTTAGATAGAACGTTGTTATACAAATCTTATGTGTTGCTAAATGACCCACTGTTTTACAGTCAAATCCTGTTTTTAATATTCCAATGTGTAAGGTGAAGTTCCGGCTGTATAGCCCATTTTTCAGAACCCAATAACTTTTTAACCATATTTTGAACGAAAATCGTTTTACAGATATTTTCACCAATGATCATTCGAATTTTAAGTGTGTCAATAAATCCATCATTTTCTGTTCATAAATTAAGTTCATTTACACACTCGCGACACTTGAATGTAAATACAAAAGTATTGCGATAGTCTCTATGAATAAACCTTTACACATTTGGCTTGACCACAGTATTTCTACTGGTCCGATATAAAGTTTTAATTTGTAAAAATATTTATTAAGTAGAATTTCTGTACACCTTTGTCCCTTCAACTTATGATTTGACAGTAAGACTTGAATAGGTTGTAAACAAAGTACTTCTAAAGCATTGTGGTTCTTCTTTTTTCCCTTTATCAAAATGACTGACCAAATTTCATTGCCAAAATTAGTTAAAATTGCCGGGCTTCCACAATCTGAGAGCTTCCGCGGGGCCTTGTGACTCCTCGGCCCTCGCCTACATGGTTTGTAAAAGCGAAATGTTGAGTTTGGAATGATCAGCCACTTCTATAGAGTGTGAGATAAGGATATCTCCTGCAGTTGTGTTAACTTGGTGGCAATGGATTGGCCACTCCAGTGCGTAGAAGGTTAAGAAAAGCACCACTGACTGTTCAGATCAAAGACTGCTGTTCGACAAGAGGTGATATTTACTGTATCTTGTGTTAATAAACTCCTAGCTATACATTGCAGCTAAATGCTGCGATAAGAAAACATGGAAAGAATAGAGAACCATGGAAAGAATATGGAAACGTGAAAAGAATAGGCAAACATGGAAAGAATAGGGAAACATAAGAAGAATAGGAAAACATGAAAAGAATAGGGAAATATGGAAATAATCTTCGCTTATGGCGATCGAATTTAACCCCCCATAATGTCCGACGATCTAGGACCCGTAAAACTTTCGGGGGATAGGCGGTACCTTGGCCCACACCTTTATTGCCTGCAGATCCAAACCCCACCTCCCCTCTCACCCCCACACTTTCGATTAGCTTCCTTCGCCCCTAAAGGGTTATCATAAGCAGCCGATTGGTTGACAGGACCAAACAGCAATAACAACAAAACTGAAAAATGTTCCATATTTATGTGTGTATTAAAGAATATTCCCTAAAAAAGCCTACATTCCAATGACATTTTTATCATGGAAAAGTCGATGAATTATGATAATTGTTGAATAACATTTGATCATCTCACAATTGGAAAAAACACTTTCTTCGGATCTGCAGTTGAGACCTTGTGTTGAGGGATAATTACTGAATGCTATGACCGTCATAAATGTTCTGAATATAACATAAGTTAACAGAAAGATGCCATATGGACATTTTGCTGCCCATATCGACAGGAAACTACTGGGTTTTATTGTTTACACTAATGTTGTTGTGTTAAGACACTTACGTGGACATCAACGTGAATATATTGTGTTCACACCCGTTGTCTTTGGGCATCCAAAAAACCGTTGTCGAGTGTAGTTGAATTTATTAGTTCAAATAATTGCTCTTTTTAAATATGTTAATTATTGATAGTTCAATTGGCTTAGTTTTCATATTGTTGATGTGTGTATCGTTACTCTGTCCTTAACATCCACAATTTAATTTTCGTATGAACGAACGATTATTGCCTACAGGCAGGTAATGAGTTGGTACGGGCGAATGGTTTATTACATGTTTTTGTTCGATGAGAACATTTTTATTATAAGGCTGTTGATAACCTTTTATCTATAACCTTCAAACTGTACGAGTGGGCCATTGATTGATCTGGAGTTTTGTGTACATTTGTGCCAATATGACATTCAAGTTTCGTGGTTTTCAGATGCATGTTGGTGCCAAGAAAACTTGCTAGTTATCAGTCATCTCACATCAGATAGTCAGTTGTGTACAGCATCACACTTCACCACCTCCTAATGTAGTCGAGCCATTTCCTCTAACTCTTTTCAACCATGATTTGTGCCCGTAACTCCTCACACAGCATCGATTGCCCGATAGGCAATGTCTCTTACCAATAAAACAATCAATTGCTTTACCGAATTCAATTGAGGGGAATACATGCTGCTCATTTAAATGGACATTAAGTTCCAGGGCGGATATAGAAACTAAATTTAAAACGGATAGAAGGTAAAGTCATGTTCCCGGCTTTACATCTTAACACAATAGAGCAAGTTCATAAGTTCTTATGAACTAACGTGTGACGTGGAATTTCAGCTGCATGTGACTATATATTATAATATATAAGAAATGTTAAATTTGAAGCTACGTTTACATCTCACCTATTATGTGTTTACTCGTCTGTGCAGCATTCGGTGAAAAATCCCTCCATCAGACTGATTTATTGTTTGATGAAGCCGTTAGAATATTAACCTCTATTTCAACACCCGAGTCAGTGATACTGATAGATTGTGTTTATAGAACTCATTTTAGACAGGGTAATAAGTTCAACAGACGATAGAGGATAACAGCTTATTGGCCTGGATACGACTAATCTGATTCGATGGCAGGCTGTCTCTCTAGCGATCATTAGTTGGACTGTTGAACCGTTTTCAGTATACCGCACATAATTATATGGGTTTGAAATCGTATGTCATCCTAAAGGGTAGGATACCTGTAACTGCTGACATCACTGGATGTATTTCCTAGGTTTCCTCCCAAATTCTCACCAAACACGTGACATGTAGTCGTCATCTGAGCGAAATACACTTGATTCAATCAAGCACTCTATATTAGGGTACTTAATGGATTAAATGCGACTAATTTTAAAGTTGGGTCGAGTTTTGGGTGGAATGTAGTTTCGATGTCCATTCAATTGATCTGTATAGCCACATGCTCTACAGGTCTGTACACTATGCTGTAACCTTATTTAACTCAAAGCGCTCTAGGCGCTATGCATTCAATGGCTACACAGATAACAGAGTCAAAACATTTGAAAATTATTTTCATTAATTAGTCCATCTGTGATTTAAATACAAGCGTCTATCGAAGTGGAATAACTGGTGGGATTAATATGATCACTAAGCCGTCGAATAGTAAAATGAAATGGCCGATACTAAATTAAAGAATGGTAACGTGAAAAGTCAAGACAAGCCTTCGTCAGATATATCCAATAGATACAGGTAATACAGGAAAGTTCAAGTGGTACGGAAAAGACAGACTACTGAATTTTAAAATAGTGAATGGTAAAAGGATGTACCTAGTAAAATGGAAGGATCACCACGACAACACATGGGTGCCTTACTGAGACACCGACACGTTTATTTCATATCAACAAAACCTTGACATGAAAAACACGTAAACGACAGTTAAGTCACTTTAAAAAGCAAACAAATACTAGTATGCAATAGGTAACGACACTGAGAGCATTTCAGTATTCAATGGAAGATGGATCCTGATGTGGTCGGCTGAAATCATTCGACGGGTTAACGGCTATTGTAAGTTCAGCAGATATTATTAGTGCTAGAAAGAATTATCCGGGATGACTTTATTTTAAATATGCGAAAAAGTGAAATTCTTTTCAACATATGTAAAATAAATAATTAATTGTACATATGTGAAAAAGAATTTCACATATGTAAAAAGAATTCAACATAGGTGGAACAAAATTTCACATATGTGAAATTCTTTTTCACATATGTACAATTAATTATTTATTTTACATATGTTGAAAAGAATTTCACTTATGTGGAAATAATTCAACATAAGTGAAATAGAATTCGACATATGTAAAATAAACCTGAATTCAACATATGTGGAAATCTTTTTCACTTATGTAAAATTAAAAGGTGAGGTGAACTATTTTGTAGATATGTAAAATAAAAGCATTCAAGACCTCAATTACAGACTTCTCCCCTACAACATGTATTTAGCGGCAATAAATTTGCACAAAAAGTACAATCTGATCAGAAGCACATCCACCCTTTGTGTTTCGCAAAACATTTGTTATTTTCTAGCGAAGAAGAAATTAGGGAAACTACATTTGTTTTTTAGACCTACAATTGCGACCGATTCTGTAGTGAGCATTCCTATTGTCCTTGCATTCATCTTGAAAGTCAAAACAAGACGATAGGAACACAAACGAAGGTTGGATACGCTCCCTTGCTATGGGGAGGAATCATTTATCAGTTTTTTGATAAGTGGAACTCTTTTCTACATATGAAAAATAAAAGTTTATTTCACATATGTGAAATAGTTAGGTTTTTGTGTTTTATTTATCTTATGTAAGAAAGAATTTCACATATGTTGAAAAGAATTTTACATATGTTGAAAATAATTCTACATGTGTAAAATACATTTTTATTTTACATATGTAAAATTGTTTTTCACATAAGTAAAAATATTTTCAACATAAGTAAAAAAGAATTTCACATATGTGAAAAAGAATTGTGCATAAGTAAAATAAAAGCAAAACTAATTCGACATATGTAGAATAAAGGTGGAAGTGATAAAACGGCTTGCCATACATGGCCACATATTTTAAATAATCCAATCTATCCTTGTTGAGATGGTAAATTTGCTTTTGTGACATAATCAGTTGTGAGATAAGGGTTACCCAATATGGCCAAGTCATACTAAGTGGGAAACTGAAATGGAACCTGCAGCGCTTAGAGACCGTCAAATAGCAATCGTTCCTAAATTAAATCAATTAGGTTGAAGTCAAAAATATTCAAAAAGACCGGAGACGTAAACCCGCATTTATATGAGATGGAAAGGAAAAAGCGAAGTCATTGCTAATTATCCTACAAAACTGTTAACAAAACTGTTATTATACTATCATAGGCTTCTTCGTTTTCCACATCGAACTTCATTCACTGGCGTAAATCTGTGCTAAAACGTTGATCATCGATTTTTTTTACTTTATTATTTATATTTGTGCAGTTTCTGTTAACTGGGTTATGTTTACCTTTAAAAAATATAGAAATAAAACATTGCATATAAAGTCCACAAGATGCATATTACTTCCAGCACCGGGAGTGACTTTCATTGGAAAGCTGGGAATCACACACAAATGAAATACCATTTTTGTTAACGACTTGGTAGAGTTTATAATATGACTATGGCTTTGTCTTCTGTTTTCCTATCTTTAAAGAATTCTGACAGAAATTTCAGGTTAATTTTGTGTTAGTATTATAGCCTGTCAGATAATGTATACAGATTGAGCAAGAAAAATGTTTAGCTATTATTTGTTAAGTAAAACTGTGAAAGGAAATTAGGTAATTCTGTCATAAATCGAAAACATCTAACAGGATCATGTCCCAAATGATGGTCAACGTGATATGATATGTGGGATTTGTTGGTTTTTTTAATGCTTTTTTGTCTGCAATAAAACCTAACTTATATTATTGGACCATGTTTCTCATTTTAAATGATTTCAATTGCGTGGTATAATTAGATACATTCTAATTAGAGGGCGTTGTGTCCTACACGACAAGTTTCTGCTATCGAAGTTTCCACTAACAACATGTAGAGTTTACCAAATGATAATAAAGTATCTTATCCATACATATTTTGTGTTGTCCATGGTAACAAAGTTAGCTCGACTTTGTGATAACGTAAATTTGACAGTATGAATATGTACATTAACTGTGGGGAGGGGCGAACTAAATGTTACTCGCCTGGTGATTTACAAGCACTGATCGAACAAGCTCCGGATAATTTCCATGGTAACAAAGTAATTGAGCATGGTTTACCAGAAGGTTCTTGAAAACAATGGCCTATGATTTTATTACCTAACGTTCATCGAATCTCTAGTTACTGGTAAACAGATTTTAAATGATAGTAAATGACACGGCAATGTGTTTCGTGCCTTCAGTAATTGATTCCCTTTCATTAAATTAGAAGCTTTTAATATTTCTTTCAAATAGTGCCATCAGCTTCAGGCCATGTTAATCTGGATCTCCAACAGTTATACAATATTATACCCAACTGGTGAAATACATGTATACAGGGGGTACAATATTATACCCAACTGGTGAAATACATGTATACAGGGGGTACAATATTATACCCAACTGGTGAAATACATGTA
>JAQQZZ010105046.1:0-16022 GCA_030265115.1 Mopalia vespertina
GACAATGTAAGGCAGTAGTGTACATGGGTTTATAGTTACTGACTCGTGGGTTACAGAGACAATGTAAGGCAGTAGTGCTCATGGGTTTATAGTTCCCTTCATGGATTACAATGACAATATGAGACAGTAGAGTACATGGGTTTATATTTACTCACTGTGGTGCGTTACAAAGACAACGTAAGGCAGTAGTGTACATGGGTTTATAGTTACTGCCTCGTGCGTTATAGAACAATGTATTACTGGCAGTAGTGTACATAGGTTTAGTTACTGACTCGTGGGTTACAGAGGCAATACGAGGCAGTAGTGTACATGGGCTTATAGTTACTGACTCGTGGGTTACAGAGATAATGTGAGGGAGTAGTGAGCATGGGATTATAGTTACTGTCTCGTGGGTTACAGAGACAATGTATTAAAGGCAGTAGTGTACTTGGGTTTACAGTTATTGACTCGTGGGTTACATAGACAATGTAAGACAGTAGTGTTCATGGGTTTATAGTTCCCTTCATGGATTACAATGACAATATGAGACAGTAGTGTACATGGGTTTATATCTACTCACTGTGGTGCGTTAAAAAGACATTGTAAGGCAGTAGTGTACATGGGTTTATAGTTACTGACACGTGGGTTACAGAGACAATGTATTAATGGCAGTAGTGTACATGGGTTTAGTTATTGACTCGTGGGTTACAGAGGCAATACGAGGCAGTAGTGAGCATGGGTTTATAGTTACTGCCTCGTGGGTTACAGAGACAATGTATTAATGGCAGTAGCGTACATGGTTTTATAGTTACTGACTCGTGGGTTACAGTGACAATGTATTAAAGGTAGTAGTGTACATGGGTTTATAGTTACTGACTCGTGGGTGAAGTAATGTACATTGCTTTATAGATACTGCCTCGTGGGTTACAGAGACAATGTATTAATGGCAGTAGCGTACATGGGTTTATAGTTACTGACTCGTGGGTTACAGAGATAATGTGAGGCAGTAGTGAGCATGGGTTTATAGTTACTGCCTCGTGGGTTACAGAGACAATGTATTAAAGGCAGTAGTGTACTTGGATTTATAGTTACTGACTCGTGGGTTACATAGAAAATGTAATCCAGTAGTGTACATGAGTTTATAGTAACTGACTCGTGGGTTACAGACATAATGTGAGGCAGTAGTGAGCATGGGATTATAGTTACTGCATCGTGGGTTACAGAGACAATGTATTAAAGGCAGAAGTGTACATGAGTTTATAGTTACTGACTCGTGGGTTATAGAGACAATCTGATGCAGTAGTTTTCATGGGTTTATATTTACTGACTGTGGTGCGTTTAACAGAGACAATGTAAGGCAGTAGTGTACATGGATTTATCGTTAATGACTCGTGGGTTACAGAGACAATGTAAGGCAGTAATGTACATTGGTTTATAGCTACTGACTCGTGGGTTACAGAGACAATGTATGGCAGTACTGTACATATTGGTTTATAGTTACTGACTGGTGGGTTACAGAGACAATGTGAGTCAGAAGTGTACATGGGTTGAGAGCTACTAACTCGTGGGTGACAGAGACAATGTATTTAAGGCAGTAGTGTTCATGGATTTATAGTTAATGACTCGTGGGTTACAGAGACAATGTAAGGCAGTAATGTACTTTGGTTTATAGCTACTGACTCTTGGGTTACAGAGACGATGTGATGTAGTAGTGTACATGGATTTATAGTTACTGACTCGTGGGTTACAGAGACAATCTGATGCAGTAGTTTTCATGGGTTACAGAGACAATGTATTAAAGGCAGAAGTGTACTTGGGTTTATAGTTACTGACTCGTGGGTTACAGAGATAATGTGAGGCAGTAGTGTACTTGGATTTATAGTTACTGACTCGTGGGTTACATGGAAAATTTAATCCAGTAGTGTACATGAGTTTATAGTAACTGACTCGTGGGTTACAGAGACAATATGAGGCAGTAGTGTACATGGGTTTATATTTACTGACTGTGGTGCGTTTAACAGAGATAATGTAAGGCAGTAGTGTACATGGGTTGATATTTACTTACTGTGGTGGGTTACAGAGACAATATGATGCAGTAGGGTACATGGTTTATAGTTAGTGACTCGTGGGTTACAGAGACAATGTATTAAAGGTAGTAGTGTACATGGGTTTATAGTTACTGATTCGGGGGTTACAGAGACAATGTGGGGTAGTAGTGTACATGGGTTTATAGCTCTTGACTCGTGGGTTTAAGAGACAATGTGAGGTAGTAGTGTTCATGGGTTTATAGTTACTGACTCGTGGGTTAATACATAGACAATGTGAGACAGTAGTGTACATGGGTTTATAGCTACTGACTCGTGGCTTTAAGAGACAATGTGAGGCAGTAGTGTACATGGATTTATGGTTCCTGACTCGTGAGTTACAGAGGCAATGTGAGGCAGCAGTGTACATGGGTTTATAGCTACTGACTCGTGGGTTACAGAAACAATGTATTTAAGGCAGTAGTGTACTTGGGTTTATCGTTACTGACTCATGGGTTACAGAGACAATGTAAGGCAGTAGTGTACATGGGTTCATAGTTACTGACACGTGGGTCCACGTTACAGAGACAATGCGAGGTAGCAGTGTACATGTGTTTATAGTTACTGACTCGTGGGTTATTAAGACAATCTGATGCAGTAGTTTTCATGGGTTTATATTTACTGACTGTGGTGGGTTTAACAGAGACAATGTAAGGCAGTAGTGTACATGGATTTATCGTTACTGACTCGTGGGTTACAGAAACAATGTAAGGCAGTAATGTACATTGGTTTATAGCTACTGACTCGTGGGTTCCAGAGACAATGTATGGCAGTACTGAACATATGGGTTTATAGTTACTGACTGGTGGGTTACAGAGACAATGTGAGTCAGAAGTGTACATGGGTTGATAGCTACTAACTCGTGGGTTACAGAGACAATGTATTTAAGGCAGTAGTGTACTTGGGTTTATCGTTACTGACCCGTGGGTTACAGAGACAATGTGAGATAGTAGTGTACATGTGTTTATAGTTACTGACTCGTGGGCGATAGAGACAATCTGATGCAGTAGTTTTCATGGGTTTATATGTACTGACTGTGGTGCGTTTAACAGAGACAATGTAAGGCAGTAGTGTACATGGATTTATAGTTACTGACTCGTGGGTTACAGAGACAATGTGAGGCAGTAGTGTACATGGGATTATAGTTACTGACTCGTGGGTTACAGAGACAATGTGAGGCAGTAGTGTACATGGGTGTATTTGTACTGACTCGTGGGTTAAAGAGACAATGTGAGGCAGTAGTGTACATGGGATTATAGTTACTGACTCGTGGGTTACAGAGACAATGCGATGCAGTAGTGTACATGGGTTTATTTGTACTGACTTTTGAGTTAAAGGGACAATGTATGGCAATAGCGTACTTGGGTTTATAGTTACTGACTCATGGGTTAAAGAGACAATATATTAAAGACAGTAGTGTACATGGGTTTATTTGTACTGACTCGTGGGTTACAGAGACAATGTGAGGCAGTATTGTACATGGGTTTATAGTCTCTTCCTCCTGGGTTACAGAGACAATGTGAGGCAGTAGTGTACATGGGTTTATATTTACTGACTGTTGTGGGTTACAGAGACAATATGAGGCAGTAGTGTACATGGGTTTATATTTATTCACTGTGGTGGGTTACAGAGACAATATGAGGCATAGTGTACATGGGTTTATAGTTACTGACTGTAGTGGGTTACAGAGACAATATGAGGCAGTAGTGTACATGGGTGTATAGTTACTGACTCGTGGGTTACAGAGACAATGTATTAAAGACAGTAGTGTACATGGGTTTATTTGTACTGACTCGTGGGTTACAGAGACGATGTGAGGTAGTAGTGTACATGGGTTGATATTTACTTACTGTGGTGGGTTACAGAGACAATATGATGCAGTAGGGTACATGGTTTATAGTTAGTGACTCGTGGGTTACAGAGACAATGTATTAAAGGTAGTAGTGTACATGGGTTTATAGTTACTGATTCGGGGGTTACAGAGACAATGTGGGGTAGTAGTGTACATGGGTTTATAGCTCTTGACTCGTGGGTTTAAGAGACAATGTGAGGTAGTAGTGTTCATGGGTTTATAGTTACTGACTCGTGGGTTAATACATAGACAATGTGAGACAGTAGTGTACATGGGTTTATAGCTACTGACTCGTGGCTTTAAGAGACAATGTGAGGCAGTAGTGTACATGGATTTATGGTTCCTGACTCGTGAGTTACAGAGGCAATGTGAGGCAGCAGTGTACATGGGTTTATAGCTACTGACTCGTGGGTTACAGAAACAATGTATTTAAGGCAGTAGTGTACTTGGGTTTATCGTTACTGACTCATGGGTTACAGAGACAATGTAAGGCAGTAGTGTACATGGGTTCATAGTTACTGACACGTGGGTCCACGTTACAGAGACAATGCGAGGTAGCAGTGTACATGTGTTTATAGTTACTGACTCGTGGGTTATTAAGACAATCTGATGCAGTAGTTTTCATGGGTTTATATTTACTGACTGTGGTGGGTTTAACAGAGACAATGTAAGGCAGTAGTGTACATGGATTTATCGTTACTGACTCGTGGGTTACAGAAACAATGTAAGGCAGTAATGTACATTGGTTTATAGCTACTGACTCGTGGGTTCCAGAGACAATGTATGGCAGTACTGAACATATGGGTTTATAGTTACTGACTGGTGGGTTACAGAGACAATGTGAGTCAGAAGTGTACATGGGTTGATAGCTACTAACTCGTGGGTTACAGAGACAATGTATTTAAGGCAGTAGTGTACTTGGGTTTATCGTTACTGACCCGTGGGTTACAGAGACAATGTGAGATAGTAGTGTACATGTGTTTATAGTTACTGACTCGTGGGCGATAGAGACAATCTGATGCAGTAGTTTTCATGGGTTTATATGTACTGACTGTGGTGCGTTTAACAGAGACAATGTAAGGCAGTAGTGTACATGGATTTATAGTTACTGACTCGTGGGTTACAGAGACAATGTGAGGCAGTAGTGTACATGGGTTTATAGTCTCTGCCTCCTCGGTTACAGAGGCAATGTGAGGCAGTACTGTACATGGGATCATAGTCACTGACTCCTCGGTTACAGATACAATGTGAGGCAGTAGTGTACATGGGTTTATAGTTACTGACTCGTGGGTTACAGAGACAATGTGAGGCAGCAGTTTGCATGGATTCATAGTCACTGATTCCTCGGTTACAGAGACAATGTGAGGCAGTACTGTACATGGGTTTATAGTTACTGACTCCTCGGTTACAGAGACAATGTGAGGCAGTAGTGTACATGGGTTTATTTGTACTGACTCGTGTGTTACAGAGACAATGTGAGGTAGTATTGTAGATGGGTTTATTGTTACTGACTCGTGGGTTACAGAGCCAACGTGAGGCAGTAGTGTACATGGGTTTATTGGGACTGAGCCCTCTGTCTATTGTCAGTTTGTTTCATCGCTGTCTTTGTTCAGCGCTGGAGGAAGTTTAAAATTTTCAATTTATTAAGAAAACATTTAACATCTTGGTTGTTCTAGTGTCAATTATTGTTGGAATACACCGCCCGTCAGAACCTCGTTAAAGACTGTCTAAAAGACCCACGGTAATGTACTTTGTTAGATTTTAAGGCCATTCGATATGGTTGTTTCTCTTGGGCTGTCTTGTGAGTTCGGGTGATTGTCCACAGAGATGGACATTGGGTTGTAATTTCAATTTGCAATTCGATAATGAATATACTAATCCCATGGTAAACCTGGAAGAGGTGAGGCTGTAACGTTCACTGATATATAGTTACTGGGTTAGAGAGGGGAAGAGGTGAGGCTGTGGTGTGCATTTGAATACAGTTACGGACGGTTATGAAGTCGAAGAGTTCGTTCGTATACACTTACTAAACGTCGTTGGTTAAACCTGGAAGAGGTGAGGTTGTAGTGTTCATTCTTATACAGTTACTGATTGTGATTATAGTGTTCATTCGTAAAAAGTTACGGATAGTTGTGAGCTATAGGAGGAACAGGTGACGTTGGAACGTTCATTCGTATCCAGCTACTGAAGGTCGTGTGTTACAGAAGGATCCGGGGAGTAGTGTACATTGGTATATGCTGAAAATCGTACGTTACAGAGACAACAGCCGAGGTTGAATTGTTTATTCGTATACAGTTACTGACGGTGGCGGGTTACATGGTGAATGGTGATGTTGTGGTGTTCAATATATATGTTATAAAAATTTTGTAATCGGTGAAAGCAAGCAAATGTTTCTCTCTTCATTTAGTCAATTAGTCAGTTTTTGAGGAACAGGTGTAGTCACAGTGTTCATTCAGCTACTAACGGTCGTAAGGTTGTAGGTAATTTTTGTATACAGTTCCTGGTGGGGGTGGCGTACAGCGGTGGTCCGATAAATCCTTGTAAACGCGTTTATCTGACATTCATCCGGCAACCGTAGTCCTATTAAATAGGCCGTCGACGTTCGATAGTTATCATTTGGACATTGACTGTACCTCGACGTCCTATGATTCGGTACTTTGTCCGTAACGGGATTTTCCTCAAATCAATCTGCGGGCAGTTAAAACAAACCTACAGAACGAATTAAGCGAGTTTACTCACTTTAAACTGCCAGGCTGTGAAGTCAACGTAATAATGTATTTTCGGTAAATTCCACAGTTTTGAGACTGTTTTTGTCAGAAAATCTTTGCCAGTTAGGCTCAGTGATCTTGACCTCACGCTAGCTGAAACGGATGCATCCAAAAAGCGGACTTAAAACAACGAGCGTGCAGGTAACATGATAAAATGAGTTAAGTATCCTGTTGTCACCTGCTCACGCCGTCCATCTTGGCTTCACTAAACCTCAGGCCGATCTTCTGTTGTCCATTGTTGGCATCGCCAACATTTCGTCACAAACCCTTTTCCGATCGAGGATCTGTCGCAAGAGAATCTGTCGGCTGTGCTGGCTTTTCTAGGTGTGATTGGTGTTCATTCCTCTCGGTTTACTTCGCCAGTATTGATTGGTTCTCCGATTGTAGTTGAGATATCGTAACTTTTTAATTCCCTCGGGCACTCTCTTTGCATACATTAACCAAAAGCCAAATTAAAAGATGGAATTCCTGGAAATATCAATTAACCTGATAACCAGATTATACGTGAACGTTAAATAGGTATATCAGAGGTAAGCAAAATTGTCTTTCTCCACAATAAAGCTATACCAATCTAAGAAGGTAGAGTTGTTCAGAATTGTGCATGTATTAATTTGAATAGCCACTTGAGTCAATCGGGGAAAAACAATGCTGTATTTGGTGGTTTTCCGCCGGAGAATGCAAAGTTATACGGTCGCAAATTTTTTTACCGGAGTTTTACCGACGACGCGTAAGCATTAACGGCGGCAAACCACAACAAAAAACAGCATGGTTATTCCCATTCTAATCCAGTTCGAAGCGATGTTGGCTGCGAAAGTATAAAAATCGACCAAATCCGAATCTTACAGCTGATGTCAGCGAAAGGCTTATTTACCGCTGGATGAATTTATGCGTTTTACCTCAATAGAATTTAATTCCCAAAACTTCCAATAAATCCTATTTGTTTTCTGTTTAACAAATTATCAGCATTATTAAAATAAAATACTACTTTTAAAAATATATGGGATATAAGGAGAGTAAAGAGGACAAGTATGTTCGGCGTTTTTTAAATGAACTTTCTATGCCATGATCTACATTCCACAGTTAGGTGTTTACGTGCTGAGTTTGACACCCAGAAAAATGGTGTTGGTATCAAATGATTTAGATATCTTTAAGCGGGATTGTGGGCTTTGATCAGTTGATTATTTCCTAGCAGAAATGTGTTTTATGATTTTATTACTAAATAATTCCCGATTGTGCTTTTTTTGTTGTTGTTTGTAATACCGATCATCTTGCAGATAACTACTAAATATTCATGGGCCACGTTTACTCGTTCCGATTTTAGGGAACGAGATGACAGTTCTTCGTCGGCTTTAACGCTGTCAACTGAAACACTGTCCGAAGCCACATTGCTATATTTTTATCTTGATACTTTTTGTTCAGGTACTGGTGCGTAACATAAGTATATACATTTAAATAAATGAACGGTCCCACTTTGTTGGCTTCTTGGTCCCTGCTGTTTGCCTGGCGTTCGACCTCTGTCATCACCTTTTGCCGAGGAATTCTAGAAAAGAAAACTAATTCGGCTAGATCCAGGTACCTGTTTATATTTGGAAATGTACGAGTCACCCTTCAATGGAAGATCAGGCAGACCTTATATCGGCACACTTTCACGAAAATAAACAACACGTTTAACAAGAACAAACACACACTAGTTAGTGAGACAGCGATACCTTGTCTGTGTCCGGTACGCATTCTGACAATATAGCTAGTCGATTTAAATTACGCCAGTGTCAATACACCTAGAACCAGTTCGATTTGTATACTGATGGAGATAAATGGTCGCTTATTTTGACCTTACAATTTGTGAACCGAGCATAGCAAAGATTGATTGCTTTCCTAAGGTTGTTAAAAGGATGGGCAGGACGCTGGGACATGACTTTTCGTGTGGCTGGCTTCTGTCTTTTGGCACTGATGGTCATTTTCCTATGGATCGGACCAGCTGTTGTGTAGGTCGTAAAACGAAGAGAACAAGGGAGATAATGTTGTTCTCTCTACACATATATATTGTTGTTTTTACTTTGAACAAAAATTGAACTAATCGGGTTAAACGTCTGGTTAGTTTTGATTTTTCTCCTTTGTCATTCGCTAGAGTGGCGCCTGGTTTCGGCTTTCAAAGGCAGTACATGCTATAGATTGGCCCTCTCCATATATAGATTGCCGAAAAATGGCGAGAACAGGGGCAGTCATCATGTCTGAACATCCCTCGGCCATTTCCGTACCGTAACTAATCTCTGATGTAGAGTGGGTCATTTCACAGGCAGTTACTCGCATGGATTTACTTTCATCATATGATGAGTTATCCACGTGTTTATTGTTTATGTCTGAAGCTATTCTTGTGTGGATATGATGACGTCTTTAAAACTATATTATTATGAAAATACTCAAAGCAGACGAAATTTGAATTATTTGCAACAAGCTATACATAAGAAAGGAACAGTGTTTTCTTCAAATGAGATTTTACCCGAGAAAGTGGCTTGTTTGATGTATTTTGTGGTACAAATCCGCGGAGTACTTTGGTTGATTTCCTCGAATGCCCACTAAATATCCGGTGGTTAACATTACACGTTTCGTGAAATATTATTGCTTCCATTCACCTCCGAGATAACTGTACGGGTACGGAAAGTGTCGCAGGATGTTCTGACATGGGGCTGTCATAACTCTACTTTGCCATAATACTGTTGTTTTGTAAGTTTCCTTACTAATTGTGCGTCACAACAACTCGTGCCTCA
Organism: Mopalia vespertina; assembly: GCA_030265115.1. Classification (NCBI taxonomy): domain Eukaryota; kingdom Metazoa; phylum Mollusca; class Polyplacophora; order Chitonida; family Mopaliidae; genus Mopalia; species Mopalia vespertina. The sequence goes on from JAQQZZ010105046.1 coordinate 9,452, forward strand.
AAGGAAACGAAAGAATCAGCTCAATCCAATGATAATTAAATTCTAATTTTAAAAATCGTCAAAGGCTGACATTGTGTCTAACGTGGGGACTGAGCCCCTCCATTTTTTAACAGTGCAATCACTCTTTTGTTGTAACGAGTAAATGTGTCAACGTAATTTTTAAAGAAATTTGTTGGACTTAATTTCACTATTGAATTTCTTCCCTCATAATCCCTTAGAAGGCGTCTCCGACGATCTAGGACCGTTAAAGGATTATCTAATTTCAAACAGTACTATTCGTTTTATTTGGTTGTGTTAGTGTGGCTGTCATCTGTGTGATTTACTCTTGAGAATGGCGTTAAAAAACATCCAATCAAATCAACCAAAAAACTAGTGAGGGTGATAAAACAACAGTAAGAGCTTGATCAGAGGACAAACTTTATTGGACGATTCTTCTGTGTTCTATTCCGTTGTTCTTTTTTTTCCCACAAGTGATTTCGGTAATTTATTTTATAATTGCAACGGGAATTATTTTTAAGATTGTCTCTGTATATATAACCAGGATTTTCCACCAAAATCGCTATAAAAGCAATTTCCATACGATTAGTGGAACATTATATTACGAACTTTTTAAACCAAATTAATTTTTCTCATTTTTTTTTTTTTCTTTTAACCACAATTGGTGAGCAGGTTATTTCTTTTCAAGCCAATTTTAATGTAAAAATCCGTTATCGTCATTTAGAGCTTCCACCTCCGGTTGGGCCTCCAGTTCCTGATTTCTTACACAAAACTTCAGTGTAAGAGCTACACCCTGGGCAGCTTCCGACGATTTGGCACTCTTCATACCCATATGAATTCTCAAAAATCTCTCGATCAGCCAAAAAGGTAGTCTGCGAACTGAAACATATGAAAGCAAGTTCATTGGATGTATATTGAACTTAATTCAGATGAGACGGTCGGATCTTAGAAAATAAATTATTTGGTTTGAAGTGTTCAGGAGTATGGAACCATATGTAACTGATCTGCCTATAGTCTGGCAAAAAAGGACTAGGCTAAATATCCATCATTGTGTGTAAAACAGTTTACCGGAAGTAAATTCCCTAACAAAGAAATAACCGTCCAAACTGGGGAGGAAACCACCACTACTGCAACAAATCCACTGGCCAATCAGAAATGCCCGTAGTCGATAAACACGGTCAGTATCATGGCGGAACTGTCCGAAGCGATTATACGCTGGGAAAGTATAGATCCACGTATCGTCATTACAGCCTATACTGTATTGACGGGAAAATATGTGTTAAAATCAAACCAAACTGTGGATGTTCTGTGAACTGTCGTTCAGATACGATTATAGGCCGATACACAAAGTTTTAAGTATCTAATATATATATTAATGTATTTGTTTGAAATGGCCAAATGTCAACAAATTCTACATAATTTCATAATATTATAATTTAAGAAATACGAATTTAAACACAATGTAACACATTATTACTCTTGACAAAATTTGTGTTATACCATGTACATCTTATACCATCTTCCCGAGGCAAAGCGGAAAAGAAGATCGAAGCATTAAGCCTCTCTTTCTTCCGTACCTTGCCGTAATTGTTTGAAAAACCTGAGTTAACTAGAGTATATAACAGCTACTTTCGATGACCTCTCTTTACCGCACCCAATTAGATTGGAGCTTTCTTAGAATAAAAAAGAGGCGGTCTAAACACAGGATGACAAATAGGCTATACATGTAATATATTATACACGCACGATCCCATAAACGATTATTGACATCATCAGCGACACGTTAATTTACAGTGGCGCTACGCTTGTTTGCTATCGACTTTGATGTGTAAACGGTTTTCTGATTGTCAGCTTGTTTCGGCAATAGTCCAATTAAATTTTTGCCACGTTTTTGCCTCGAATTGGAGCAAGGGGTAGTAATGTGAAAGTCTTGTCTTACACATTTTGACCCTTGCAATGGGAAGATGATCTTATATATGGGAATAATGAAAGAATTACAATTAATTGTAATCATAATCAATTTTGACAGCACAAGATGGGCCCTAATGGTTATGAATATATTATATAATGAAAACCCCGGTGTAGGCGTTATACGCTGGCACGCTGCGTGACAATTCGTTTCAGTGGGCCCCCAGATACCCGTGGTCGATTGGCCTACTATCCCTTTTGGTAAATATAGCATTGCAGTCAGCGGGTTAACGTGTACAGAGCTTATTACTTACGTGCTTGGTATGTAACAAGCAATTATCTCATCACCTATGGCCCCATCGCACGCGCCTGTTTCTGACGTGTAATAGAGTTCGTCATCAGTCAACAAACAAGTCAGTGCAACCTGAAAAAGTTAGATATTTAGTTAGTGCTTATTTTACCGGTAGGTCTATTCTACTTCCTAAGTCGGGACCTCGACTCTTAGCTACATTGGCGTACACGCCATCCTGTTTTGAACAACAATAATTATGATTTGCCAATCAATGAGCCACATTTCTCCACTGTGGCGCAAATGTGGTCCGTTTTATGCAGTGGACAGTACTTTTAAAGGGAGCAATACAGGTATGTTGTCTGCCAACATCGCAAATTAACGACCACAACAAACACATGCATAGAATGGAGAGAACTTGATGTATGAGGTGAGGCATATACATGTATATAATTATATAGTATATATATTCTTTTCCTTAATATATACCGTTACCTTACTGTTTAATTAGCCCTCTGTCACAGTTGCTCGACAAACTGACATTATCATTCTCACATGTTCCCCCAAACAATCACCTTACTGCTATTATGTTCTGCACCACTGCATCTACAGATGCACTATTCAAATGGTACCAATATGTTTATACTTGTTGTTACTTGTGGGAAGCTACATGAGCCATGCTCACTGCTCCCATAGAAAATAAAGCATAAATAAAAAATAAATTAAAAAAATAATTATGATTTTATTTTTAAAAAATAGAATCCTCACAACAAGCATAGTTAGACAGCTCCACCGTTTCTGAAAGTCATATTGAAATCGTTTGCCATTCCTGTACGTAACACGTCGATAGCTAGCGCAATATGAAGGGCAATTTCCTTCGTCTAAGTACTATCTCAACCCATTTCGCGGTTGAAATTGATCCGTTGCTTTCTCTGTCCTGTCAAAAGATATATCTGATTTTCTATGATTTTTTGGGGGATACCAGAAACACAATAATTTAATTGCTACGTTAATTCCTGACGTTTAATTTTTATTTGAATTTTTCACCAGAGTTTACATGTTTAAGTTATTTCCCTTTGCAAAAATAAGATTGAAAACCGCCACAAGGAAATATTGTAGGGGGTAGGGGGGGTGGGGTGGTAAAATACTAGTCATTGTGCTTAGTGTGTTTAAAAGAATCAGAGGAAAATCAGAAATATGTTTTGAGAGGCCGACAATAGCTGTGGATCAATTTCCACAGGTTGAGATAGGCTGAAGCTAAGACGAAGTAATAAGCCCCTATTATCGTGCTAGGTGATAGCGCCTTGGTCGTCACATGCTGTCATTATTACACATTTTCAAGTTGTTAAGCAACTGTAATTTTTCGTAACTGAGGCTTAAAGCTGAGCTTCTCTTCGTGACTACATGGGGATAACAGGATAGCGCTTATCCTAATGTTCAGTCTGCGCTGAAAAGATAGATGGTACTTGATGGTTACATTATAAGTACAAGCAATAGAAACCGCAGACATACCGTACATATATAGCTTGGTGCAATAAGAGTATACGCTGCATATTTTCTCTGGTAGCTCCTTGATAATATGAACATTCCTCTCACTACCAGGATATTACACTGGGAATATAGTTGTTAAACTTTTGCTTTGCATTTATATTTAATAGTAAGACGTCTTGATTGAGCATTATTAAAAACAAAAACAAGTAAATTCCGTGTTAAATCTTTGTCTCTAAGGAAATAAGGGGACGTTTGCTGTGTATAGTAGCGGTTAGTTGAAGTAAGCTTACTTTTGTCGTGCATGGTTCTCCCAGAGCTTTGTATGTTGTGATTTTCGTGCATGGTTTTCAGATAGCTTTGTATGTTGTGATTGTCCTGCATGGTTATCACAGAGCTTTGTATGTTGTGATTGTGCTGCATGGTTCTTACATAGCTTTGTATGTTGTGATTGTGCTGCATGATTCTCACAGAGCTTTGTATGTTGTGATTGTCCTGCATGATTCTCACAGAGCTTTGTATGTTGTGATTGTCGTGCATGGTTCTCACAGAGTTTTGTATGTTGTGATTGTCGTGCATTGTTCTCACAGAGCTTTGTATGTTGTGAGTGTCGTGCATGGTTCTCACAGAGTTTTGTATGTTGTGATTGTTGTGCATGGTTCTCACAGAGCTTTGTATGTTGTGCTTGTCGTGCATTGTTCTCACATAGCTTTGTATGTTGTGATTGTCCTGCATGTTTCTCACAGAGCTTTGTATGTTGTGATTGTTCACACAGATATTGTATGTTGTCATTGGCGTGCATGGTTCTCACAGAGTTTTGTATGTTATGATTGTCGTGCATGGTTCTCACAGAGCTTTGTATGTTGTGATTGTCCTGCATTGTTCTCACAGAGCATTGTATGTTGTGATTGTCCTGCATTCTTCTCACAGAGCATTGTATGTTGTGATTGTCCTGCATGGTTCTCACAGAGCTTTGTATGTTGTGATTGTGCTGCATGGTTCTCACAGAGCTTTGTATGTTGTGATTGTCCTGCATTGTTCTCACAGAGCTTTGTTTGTTGTGATTGTTCACACAGATCTGTGTATGTTGTGATTGTCGTGCATGGTTCTCACAGAGCTTTGTTTGCTGTGATTGAGCTGCATGAGTCTCACAGAGCTGTGTGTGTTGTGATTGTGTTGCATGGTTCTCGCAGAGCTTTGTATATCGTGATTGTGCTGCATGGTTTTCACAGGGCTTTGTATGTTGTGATTGTGCTGCATGGTTCTCACAGAGCTTTGTATATTGTGATTGTGCTGCATGGTTCTCACAGAGCTTTGTACGTTGTGGTTGTGCTGCATGGTTCTCACAGAGCTTTGTATGTTGTGATTGTGTTGCATTGTTCTCACAGTGCTTTGTATGTTGTGATTATTGTGCATGGTTCTCACAGAGCTTTGTTTGCTGTGATTGTTCTGCATGGGTCTCACAGAATTTTGTTTGTTGTGATTGTGCTGCGTGGTTCTCGCAGAGCGTTGTATGTTGTGATTGTGCTGCATGGTTCTCACGGAGCATTGTATGTTGTGATGGTGCTTCATGGTTCTCACAGAGCTTTGTATGTTGCGATTGTGCTGCATGGTTCTCACAGAGCTTTGTATGTTGTGATTGTGCTGCATGGTTCTCACAGAGCTTTGTATATTGCGATTGTCCTGCATGGTTCTCACAGAGCTGTGTATGTTGTGTTTGTCGTGCATGGTTCTTACAGAGCTTTGTATGTTGTGATTGTCCTGCATGGTTCTCACGAAGCTTTGTTTGCTGTGATTGTCCTGCATGGTTCTCACAGAGCTTTGTATGTTGTGATTGTGCTCCATGGTTCTCACGGAGCTTTGTATGTCGTGATTGTGCTGCATGGTTCTCACAGAGCTTTTTATGTTGTGATTGTGCTGCATGGTTCTAACAGAGCTTTGTATGTTGTGATTGTGCTGCATAGTTTCACAGAGCTTTGTATGTTGTGATTGTGCTGCATAGTTTCACAGAGCTTTGTATGTTGTGATTGTAGGGCATGGTTCTTACAGAGCTCTATATGTTGTGATTGTCTTGCATGGTTCTCACAAAGCTTTGTGTGCTGTGATTGTTCTACATGGTTCTCACAGAGTTTTGTTTGCTGTGATTGTCCTGCATGGTTCTCACAGAGCTTTGTATGATGTGATTGTCGTGCATGATTCTCACAGAGCTTTGTATGTTGTGATTGTGCTGCATTGTTCTCACAGAGCTTTGTATGTTGTGATTGTGCTGCATGGTTCTCACAGAGCTTTGTATGTTGGGATTGTGCTGCATGGTTCTCGCAGAGCTTTGTATGTTATGATTGTGCTGCATGGTTCTCACGGAGGTTTGTATGTTGTGATTGTGCTGCATGGTTCTCACGGAGCTTTGTATGTTGTGATTGTGCTGCATGGTTCTCACAGAGCTTTGTAGGTTGTGATTGTGATGCACAGTTCTCACAGAGCTTTGTATGTGGTGATTGTGCTGCATGGTTTTCCCAGAGTTTTGTATGTTGTGATTGTCGTGCATGGTTTTCAGATAGCTTTGTATGTTGTGCTTGTCCTCAATGGTTCTCACAGGGCTTTGTATGTTGTGATTGTCCTGCATTGTTCTCACAGAGCTTTGTATGTTGTGATTGTCGTGCATTGTTCTCACAAAGTTTTGTATGTTGTGATTGTCCTGCATGGTTCTCACAGAGCTTTGAATGCTGTGATTGTGCTGCATGTTTCTCGCAGAGCTTTGTATGTCATGATTGTGCTGCATGGTTCTCACAGAGCTTTGTATGTTGTGATAGTGCTGCATGGTTCTCACAGAGCTTTGTATGTTGTGATTGTGCTGCATGGTTCTCACAGAGCTTTGTATGTTGTGATTGT
>JAQQZZ010105057.1:0-16021 GCA_030265115.1 Mopalia vespertina
TCTTTTTCACATATGTAAAATAAAGTCATTTATTTTACATATGTGAAAAATAATTTCACATATGTGGAAAAGAATTCCATATGTGTGAAAAAGAATTCCACATATGTAGAATAAAGGGAGAAGTGATAAAACAGCTTGCCATACTAGAAATGACATTATTTTCGATTTATGTATATATTGTTACTGCAGATGGTTATACGGTAGATGATGTTGTCTATCAGTGGACGGGCTCTTTGGCAGAGTCAGTTACAGTATATGATGATTTGAGAATGGCTCAGTTCGATTTGGTTGGCATTCAAGCGAAAAATTCAACATCGGCTACCAGAGAAGGTAAAATAGATATACAAATAATTTTAATGGGGTATTTTGGCTTTGGTTTTTTATTAAAGCATAAAACTTGACCCAACCAAAATTAAGCTACATCTAGCCAGAACGACATCTAAATAGAGTCTCATCTATTGCACAAAATACAAAAAATTAGACCTATATCATTGATAAATCTACGTCATGGTCACACTTATACAAATGGTCGTATCAATTTTGCAGGAACCATGTCGATGTTAGAAATATCCTTCCATTACAAGCGCCATCTGGGCTATTTCGTGTTGAATATTTATCTCCCTTGTTACTTAACGGTGGCGCTGTCGTGGGTATCATTTTGGATAAACAGGGATGCTACTCCTGCACGAGTACTTTTAGGTAACTATGATATCAGATTTTCAATATTTTATATGATTTAAATCACCATTATGCCAGGCTATATTATATTATTTATTATAATTACCTTTCTCATGAGTTAAGTAATTATATTCACTATTGTTGTTGTTGTTGTTGTGTGTAGTTTCTAATTTGTACAATTTCCTCTTACATAATAGGTACCTTTACATCCTATTTAAAGCATTAAAGTAGTTTGCGCTTCCATGATACATGTTTATCCTGTTAATTACATGAGGCATGTATGATATGTTTGTGACATCATGTTAATTACATGAAGTATGCATAACGCAGTTATAGCTGATTGTCCATGTTCGCTTTTATACCTTAAAATAGGGTACTCAAAACTGTGTTTTCTCGATGGTTCAATGATTGATTATGCCAGTCAAAAGATATACAAGAATCATAATTTGGTCCGAGGGGATAATAGCAGTTGCCAGGAGAAGGTATTATTCGGATTAGATACGTCCGCTCGTGTCCTCCCTCATCTGCAGATAGCCCAGATGAATGGGGCTTGGAATTTGGGGACTTTACAGCTAAACCCTTGTTAATGTTAGCAGTAAATGCCTACCATCATTTTCCAATTTGCAAGCCTTGTGAGCGATAAGCTACACATTAAACTCACAAGCACGATTAACAAACATTTGTACTGGGGTTTGTTTTGATCATAACTTTAATTGCGGCCACACGTCGACAATCTCACGGCTTTGTTGTCTCATAAGTTTGCCACATTATCAAGTGGTTGTTCAAGCTTGTGTTGATTCCAACTTGATGGAATATTGTTACCTTTCTGGAATAGTGTAGTAGACAAATCCCAGCTTATCATTGAAAAACACACTACGAAGAATGAGGTGTTAGAAGAGAGAATGTTAATCATATTGATGGCTTAGATTGATGGAGCAATATCCGGCTTTCCCTGAGGTCTAGACCAATAGCTTTATCACCATTCAATTCCTATTCCATTATTAGATCACGCTAAATCTGTACACAATGCGTTTTCCGATGATGAAATCAGATACAACCGTCAGTAATGAGTAGAGAGAAGCCCGTAATCAGCAAACATTTATTAACATGTATAATTTCCATCTTTTAAACGTAATTGATTTGAGCTAAGGCTAATCGTAAAAATGTTTAATTCATTACGTGTAACTAATTTTCAGAGGAATTAGCCGGATTGTGTCGGACTGACAATTAACATCTTATTTCATGTTATATTGATATATGTTTTATACCCCAATAAGGCTTCGTTGAACTGTCCCCTTTCCCCCACTGGTCAGAGCTTTTGTCAAGTAACCGAAACAAACACACTTATGTTAATTTCAAAGAGTGTGTGTATTGAATATAGCTTGATAAACACACAGGTACATGGGACAATATGCGACCTTGAACCAAGCCAATTCCCTGTTATTAAATATAGACAGAGTGTGGATACAAGAGAGAAAGAAATCTGTTTGGTAATCTTAAGAAAACAGCCGGATTTTAGGATGAAAAAGAATATTGTGAGTTGACAGCAACCATTTCTCAAGTAAACCGTTTGTGAAAAGAAAAGTTGTATCGTCAGTAAGGCGCAACTGTTAGTCAAATGTTCATATGTCAGCAGGTTGTCTATTATCGCTCTAAGATCTCGATTTTTCTGGCATAAGCTGTAATTGCAAAGCATTGGATTCCAATCATTGTCAATCACTTCTATTTTAAAACGACAGTTATATATCGATTAGACTGGATTATTGGCACGTTGACTGTCAGTTCTATAAAGGAGTTCCCAGGAGTTAAGTTGGGGTTTTCAGGTAACAATTTCCGCTGCCCTTCATAGTCAATCCACTTTAATTCCTCCCTGCTGATTCTCGTGTCAAGACGCCATCTGATATCCAGCCATATCGGTGGAATTTGAGCTTCGAATATTCTATAGAGCCAAATACACAAAAGGTATTCGCTGCATGTCTCCTACTAACATCAATTTTTATTTCGAAATACTTTTGTTAAAGGTTGTTTTAGTTTGGGAGTAGTTAGTTGATGCGTTACAATATACTGTCTACAAGTGCAATGGTTTGAAAAGCAGGGTGCACTTCCGCTGTTGAATCAATTGGTAAATTACTCAGGAAGTCTGTTTGAATGAGTTTTTCTCGTTTGAAATGATTCCAAAAGTACACTTCATTTACTCACATTCGTGATTATGTGTTCTAAACGGATTAACACGGTAATCGGTTGATTGGTTTGTACATAACAGAGGATTTCAATAACTACAGATAAATTGTCCTTGGCTGATTCTAATGTTAGGGACAGCAAGAACTTAAAACGGCAACTGGATGGATCCCAAATAACTTTGTATTGTTTTGTTTACACATTATTACTCAAAGTGTTTCATCAAAACACAACCCTCATAAATCTGTGTGAGCGTATCACGTGCCCTATTATAATTACCGTGCTTTCTCTCCTTATAGGTGTCACAACTGTTCTGAGTACAGCCACCATTGGTATAACAGTACGAGTCGGTCTTCCCCAAGTATCCTACGCTACAGCCCTCGATATATTTTCAATCATGTGTTTCTTCTACGTCTTTGCCTCACTTGTGCAATATTCTGGGGTGCACTTCTACACTAAACTGCCATTTAAGGAAGCTAAAAAAGATGAAAACCACGAAGAGGTGTGTACTTTCATTACACCTATCTTAGTTATGTCATTTTATATTATTTTATATTTTCATTTGATTGTATCTGTCTAAGATGTGCGATTTTGGGTTAATGTCATATGAATATGTCTAGTGGAATGGGGTGGTGAATTTTTCATAGGCTTCACCGATTGTATTAAGCTAATCTCTGCTAGCAGATCACACGTCTAAATCCTGCTTTATTCATGGTAAATGTTTAAGGCTTACAAGCTACCATCAAATATGAAGACAAAGAGCAATTCGCTCCTGGTCAAAACGTCACTACCAATTACCTTCATCAAATTAGATTGTTAGCGTTACAATCTTGCTTCTAACGTCGGTAATAAGATTACATACAGACCGAATTACTCTATTCACTGGCTGAATCTCAGGCAATATAATCCACTGTGTACTTGTCGTACTGAATCTGATCACAGTTTACTGACAATAGATTGAGACGAGAACATCTCCCAGATATAAGGGTTTGCAAAGATGTCATTTCTCCGAATGCCGATTTGATCCGTTTGTTTCCTGGGTGTCAAAGGACATGGTCAGGCTAAGTCCGCATACACAACAGTAACGCTGGTACATTCAGCCATGAGTGTATTTTCGTATGGGTTTAAAGCTATACATCCAAACCATCACCTCATCCAGCTATAAATATATATACTCTACATCCAGCCCGACTCCTCATCCTGTTATACCTCAATCTATTCTGCATCCAGACCGACATCCCTTCTAGTTATATCTATATCTATCCTGTATCCTGACAGACATCCCTTACATTTATACCTATCTTATCTGCATCCGGACCAACATCCCTTCCAGTTATACATATATTTACCCTGCATCCTCTGATGGACTCCTCATCCAGTTATACCTATATTTACTCTGCATTCAGACCGACATCCAATCTAGTTATACCTATATCTGCTCTGCATCCCGACAGACATCCCATCCAGTTATACCTATATCTACTTTGCATCCTGACCGACATCCCTTCCAGTTATACCTATATCAACTCTGCATCTCGATCGACATACCTTCCAGTTATACCTATATCTACTCTGCATATCGATCGACATCCCTTTCAGTTATACCTATATCTACTCTGCATCTCGATCGACATCCCTTCCAGTTATACCTATATCAACTCTGCATCTCGACCGACATCCCTTTCAGTTATACCTATATCTACTCTGCATCTCGACCGACATACCTTCCAGTTATACCTATATCTACTCTGCATCTCGACCCACATCCCTTTCAGTTATACATATATCTACTTTGCATCCCGACCGACATCCAATCCAGTTATACCTATATCTACTCTGCATCTCGACCCACATCCCTTTCGGTTATACCTATATCTACTTTGCATCTCGACCGACATCCCTTACAGTTATACCTATATCTACTTTGCATCCTGACCGACATCTCCTCCATGCAGTTATACCTATATCTACTTTGCATCTCGACCGACACCCCTTACAGTTATACCTATATCTACCCTGTATCCCTAAGGACACCTTCTCTAGTTATACCTATATACTCTTCAACCCAACTGACATCCCATCCAGTTGTACCCTTATCCACTCTGCATGTCGAACGATCCCTCGTCCAGTTAAACCTATATGTACCCTGCATTCTGACCGACAACCCCCACAATTATACCGATATCTACTCTGCATCCCGTCGGACATCCCATCCAGTAAGACACATATCTACTCGCATCCCGACCGACGCCTCATCAATTAAGGCCTATTTCTACCCTGTATCCCGACTGGCATCCCATCTAGTTTTACTTATATCTCCTCCGCATCCCGACGGAAATCCCATCCAGTTAGACCTATATCTACTCTGGATCCCGCCCGACATGCCATTTAGTTATACCTATATCTAATACGCATAATGACCTACATCCCTTCCACTTATACCTATATCTACTCTGCATCCCGACCGACATCCCTTCCAGTTATACCTATATATACTCTGCATCCCGATCAACATCCCATCCAGGTATACTTATTTCTACTCTGCGTCCCGACCGACATCCAATCCAGTTATACTTATATCTACTCTATATCCCGACCAACATCCCTTCCAGTTATACCTATATCTACACTGCATCTCGACCGACATCCCTTTCAGTTGTACCTATATCTACTTTGCATCCTGACCGACATCCCTTCCAATTATACTACTGTCTACTCTGCATCTCGACCGACATACCATCCATCCAGCTATGCCTATATCTACTCTGCATCCCGATCGACATCCCATCCAGTTATACTTTAATACATATATAGTCTACATTCCGACCGACACTCCTTTCAGTTATACCAGAAGTCTATTACACAGACGTATAGTAATGTCCACGGCATTGTAGACCAACAAGAAATGGTGAGGTCACATTTCAGACACGTGTATTTTTAATTGTGATAAACTCTGGGTAATTTCGTCCTTAATCAGCCACTGCGTTGCAATTGTTTTCGTTCGGACGACTGGCTTGATATTTGTCGATTTAGTTGCCGTTTATTGTCTATTTAACAGGCACAAATTGCACTGTGTAAATGCTTTTCGTTTAGTAAGCAACATTATGATCGAGGAACGCTAGAAGTTTCCCATAATGCATCATTTTTACAGTTGCGTTCTTCTGAATGTTCTTGTGTGCTACTTCTCATGATATGTTATAACAGGGGGTTCGGTCCCCAATGCCGGTTAGCTTATCTATATGACAGTTGCATACTTGTAGTAAATATACTTCTGGTTATACCTATATATACTGTGCATCCCGACCGACATTCCTTTCAGTTATAGCTATATCTACTCTGCATCCCGGCCGACATCCCTTCCAGTTATACTTATATCTACTCTGCATCCCGATCGACATCCCTTTCAGTTATACCTACATCTACTCTGCATCCCGATCGACATCCCTTTCAGTTATACCTATATCTACTCTGCATCCCGACCGACATCCCTTTCAGTTATAGCTATATCTACTCTGCATCCGGACCGACATCCCATGCAGATATAGGTATACCTATATCTATACCTATAGTTACTTTACCTATATATACTCTGCATCCCGACCGACATCCCTTTCAGTTACACCTATATATACTCTGCATCCCGACCGACATCCCATGCAGATATAGGTATACCTATATCTATACCTATAGGTATTTTACCTATATCTACTCTGCATCTCGACCAACATCCCATCCAGTTATACCTTTATCTACTCTGTATCCCGACCAACATCCCTTCCAGTTATACCTATATCTACTCTGTATCCCGACCAACATCCCTTTCAGTTATACCTATATCTACTCTGCATCTCGACCGACATCCCTTTCAGTTATACCTATATCTACTCTGTAACTCCACCGACATCCCATCCAGTTATACCCATATTTACCCCGCTTCCTGCAAGAAATAACCTGCTCATTTTCTTTCGAACTGGTTCACTCTGGGATTCATCCACCATTGCAAAGTGAACGTTATAAGAGCTGTTTGAGATATTGATAAAAATTAAATTGACCAATACAACATCTTTTTTTAATGATTTCTTGTTATGTTTAATGCGGTACAACCTATACGTCGATACGAGGCAACCCAATCGTCGATACAAAATATAGGATAAAACATATACATTAACTTTTAGCAAAAGGTAACTCAAATTGATTGTCTTTAATTTGTTATTGCAGGAAACAGCATTGGTCCTTAGTGTGAAAAACAATGACCAATATGGAAAGGAGAATGATATGCTCATTTCTGATGGATCGGGTAGACGAGCCACAACAATTGTGGACGTAGAAAATCAAAAATATCGTGACAACTGCTGGACATCAGTGTGGTACTGTCTCAGTGGCAATAATATACACCGCCTACAAAGGTTTCAGACCGATCCTTTCGGTGGCACTAGCGTCAGTCAAATAGACAAATTAAGTAGAGTGTTGTTTCCTTTGTCGTTTTCCCTTCTAAATCTCATATACTGGATAGTTTATTTGAGAGAATCATAGCCAACTGCGAGACATCGAGCTGGAATTCCAAAGACAGCATTTTGAATGATCCACGTGTATGTGATTGTATATAAAATGGTGTTAAAATGTTTGTAAATATAAGTAAATAGATACAATCCGCCATCGTTATCAAACTTCTACTACAATTGTGTATATCGCCAGAACCTTTGAAATATGATATTTCTGTTGACGGTTGTTATGTAAAGAACTATCGAGTATACATATGCTCACTATACACGCTTTCTTTGAGGAACGGTCTTCATTGTAGCAAATTGTAAACTGGTTAAATATAGAACATTGGAAAAAAGAAAAGAAACAAATCAATATATAAATCCTTAACAAATCCCGACAACTCATATCTGAAATGTCGAGGAATCCGGCTTGAAACGATAAGCAACCAATAGTTATAACTTATCATTCCAACAAAACATGATATTGCACAAATGAAATACAATTGTTTAACAATGCGACATGACAACTTAAATTACAGTTCTATTTTTAGTTCCACGTAACAGTTAAGATTGTTATTTATTTATTTATTTTTCATTACAAACAGCACATTTGACAATATTATTGACTTGACCATGTATCCTATGTCATGAGTTACACATATAATTACATTAAATATCACTCGTGTGACTTGGATGCATTGTGACGTACATGTAAGTTTGATCACTCGTGTGACTTGGATGCATGGTGGAGTATGTTTGATCACTCGGGTGACTTGGATGCATGGTGTAGTAAGTTTGATCACTCGTGTGACTTGGATGCATGGTGAAGTAAGTTTGATCACTCGTGTGACTTGGATGCATGGTGAAGTAAGTTTGATCACTCGGATGACTTGGATGCATGGTGAAGTAAGTCTGATTACTCGTGTGACTTGGATGCATGGTGAAGTAAGTTTGATCACTCGGATGACTTGGATGCATGGTGATGTAAGTTTGATCACTCGGGTGACATGGATGCACGGTGAAGTAAGTTTGATCACTCGTGTGACTCGGATGCATGGTGAAGTAAGTTTGATCACTCGTGTGACTCGGATGCATGGTGAAGTAAGTTTGATCACTCGTGTGACTTGTATGCATGGTGAAGTAAGTTTGATCACTCGGGTGATTTGTATGCACGGTGAAATAAGTTTGATCACTCGTGTGACTTGGATGCATGGTGAAGTAAGTTTGATCACTCGGGTGACTTATATGCCTGGTGACGTATGTTTGATCACTCGTGTGACTTGGATGCATGGTGAATTAAGTTCAATCACTCGTGTGACTTGGATCCATGGTGAAGTAAGTTTAACTGTTTTGTCAGATATTATGAATGTATGTGCGCTATTGGTTACGGTACATGAAGCAGCGGCTGTTTATATCTACAAATCATTTTGTCACAGTCGGTGAAAATGGAATGGGGAGGGGTTGGGGGAGGGGAGAGGAGAGAAGAGGGCACACTTTTAACAAATGATTTAGGTCATGGTGGTATCTATGACCACGATCGTTTAATCGGCGGACTGTACAACAACTTTGTTGGAAACCAACTGATAGTTTGTATGAAGTTTGAACTAGACACGGCTAATATTTTAAAATTTAAAAGCGGCCATCACCGACAAACAGCCTTAAGCGAATTACGGGTTGTAAGAAAATGGTTTGTATGTATACATGCCGATGATTCGCGAGCGTAGATTTTGATGTACTGTTCAGAAGGAGAATCTGACTGACTACTCGATTGTTTGATTGATTGATTCATTGATGCCTCAGTGTTTTTTTTACCTATTTTTATAGGGATACGGTTAAAGTAGATACATGTATTATATATTAAGACTTGGAAAGCTTCATATCAAGTTTCTTCTATTTCAATATGGTAAGACAAACTGTGTTAATTATATTAGTAAAGACATGATGTTTACAAATGTGTATAATCAGATTATTTTTGTAAACCTAGCTCGGTTAATGTGAGCGGATAACACAATTGTCTCATTTGGGCTGTGTATTGTATGGAATTGTCGTCATTCTTTGATCATCTTGTATTTAAATAGCTGTGTCCTGTCTATAGTGCCTATAGTACTTGTGGTTATGTGGCGGGTCGCCTTTTAAGCAATGATCATTTGTTTATATCAATCAGTGAACATTTTTGTCGTGTCTGTAAGCCAAAAAATAGTCGGTGAACACGTATACGTGCAAAATCGTTTCGCACAAGCCCCGCCAATGAGAAATGTTATTTTATTAAAGATAAATCTCCAGTACGTAGTGTTTATTGATTTATCCTAAACGTTTTCTATTGATAGCATGGATGTTTATATTTCTCAGCTACATTCATATTGCTTTATATTTCCATAAATTAATATGTCCTTTGATTTGAAAATTCATCTGCGCGTCAGATTACAAAGAACGTGATAAAGATTATTGAGTTTTAACCCAGTACATTCCCAGGACAGAGAATTGTCGTGAATGGTTGGCGTATGGATGGACGGCTGAGAGGGCTAGAGACTCCCCTTTCTTACCTATCTCAGGTCAACTCAACAGTCAATTGGAAGTCATTCCGATGGAAAGCAGACTTATTAAATTCCACAGCTCTTGTCTTTGAGATAAAACCGATTATTTATCAGTCCAAACTCCACATCATATACACTTGGAGTTTGGGGAAATGGGGGCTAATGGTCGCCTTTCATTGTATTGTGCTACTCGCGGTCTTACTAGTAATAGCGGACACACTACGAACAAACCCTTTAGAATTAGAAGTCGTTGGAAAGAGCAAATTAGGTAAACATTGTTACAGTCGGGTCGGCATAAAACCTTATGATAGATGTGTCTGTATTGGTCTGGGGTTGAATAGAACTTTTTTTTAGGTCACGCCATTACACACGCCATTCTTTATCGGTATGACTACTTTTCCTTTTACATCGAAAATATATGGGTGTCTGTTGGGGCAGCTGCTTTAGTGTCCGACAAACTCGGAAAGCATTCATTTTCCTCACAGAGATCTTTTCACTATTACTGATAAACACGCCGATAAATGTTCGTAATGTGTACATAATTTGCTTCATATAATCTGGAATGTTCAACTTTTTAAATCCGCCTTCGAGTTAACGCGAAAAAAAATTTACTACGCTCTCTTGAGTTAAATACCTGCATGAGGTTTTATACTTGAGGGATACTTGAGTCGTTATGTAAGCTCAAGTGTTGATTATATTTAGAAGAAAAATCATACACGAATTTGACTACCCGCGGGCACAATAGACTGCGACACGCGAATAGATTAGATCATTGTAATTGCCTAATTGGTGTATGGCTTAATTTATTGATGAGTAGACAGCATCACTAGATAGTGCCTGTATTATCACAGAGAAGAAGACAAGACTGCTGCAATATAACTTCTATGTTCTATGTTCTCAACATTTATAACAAAATGTTAATTATTTATAGATTTGCGTTCTTACTATCTTAGACACTTCATAATCGTATGTTAAATACGTCTTTTGCTATAGTGTTACAGTGGTTAGCGTGTCGGATTATACTGACCGTTTGTTGATGTATCACAGAGTCTCCCTGTGTCCACCTGAGGTATATGAGTGGGCCACACGTTGTGACCGAATCGCGGGGGCGAGTTTTACCAGTTTTCCTCCGGATAATTAAAGCAGAGAGAGAAGTAAGCAATTCGTCGTCGTCATATAAGTGAAATTCCCTTGAGCAAGAGTTAAAACCCTAAACACACAAACGAATTGTGTAAGCACTAGACTACGGGAATTCAGTAGCCAACAGTTATGTTAATAACCAACTGATGTTCTAAACGTGCTAAAGTTAATACCACCGTCGATACATCGCCATCGCTAGCTTCATTGACCATTTGACAACCGTAACTCAATCACTGGTTAATGCTGAAAACGAGCAGTTAAATATGAAACACACGAAAACTATCAATATTTCGCTCCTCGATTTTGATTCGTCCTAGGCGTTTTACTGTACAACTCTTTAAATGAATGTTTGGCACATGTTTCGTTACCCCCCAAAGTGTCATATACATCCAACCTGAACGTCGGAGCTGTCCAAGATAAATATACCCACCTACACATAATAAAGTACATATGTATGAATTCTGTATCAAATAGTGCCCTCACATATGCATAGTTAAATTGTTACAAATACTTTTCACAGGACGAGGCACTATTTGCTGAAACGATTGATTGGTTTGAGAGACATAATCATGTATATATATCTAAGTTCGTCGCCGTATTAAGTATTAAGCTAGTGGTCAAAGCATTTGCAGCAAGGCAGCCATACATCAATTAGTCAGGCGAAAATCCACTATAGTAGTTAAGCTTAAATTATTGGTGATATCGCGATTGTTTGAACATAATACACAATAATGCAATCATTTGCAAAGAAAACGTTGAATTATTTTAATAAAGAATAAATACCGAAAGTGTTATTTTAAATATGGTTCACACATGTACGATCATCCTTCCATCGACAACTCCACAGGCCAAACGGAACATGCTGTATTGCAGTGGTTATATCTAATGATATTTTCCTAATGAACCTTGATTATGAGCTAAGTGTAGTAAGCAGGGAACAACACCTGTCGCTCTTTCTATCAGGCTTATTTGGATCCTGCTACCATAGCCGCAGATGTGTAAGTTGATTTACACGAACTGCATTCAATTAAAGCATCGATCACTTCCCTCATCATTCGTTAAGCGTAGGTGAAAACCATCTATGATTCAGGAATTGCGTGGTGGGGGTGTTAGGAAAGGTGTCAGGCAATTTCAATGAATCTAGGCAGTGTATTGTCATTCGGGAATATCTCTGATTGAGAATGAGACAGAGAATCCCAGCTGTGGTAAGTGTTATTTCGTGTATCCTTCCTTAATTCTAACTTGATTTCTCACCTTTGAGTCTTATTGATGTAATGTTGTTCATGAAAGATTTTCTATATGCAGATATGTATTTTCCAATTTTTCTATATAGTGTCAAATTCCTTCATTTAACATATAATTACCTCATGTACGCTACAAACGATAGAACTTTAGTATGCAAGTTATTGAAATACAAACCCATTCCATTTCTGTTCCAAGAAGGGAGTGGGAAATTGACTAAATTCGACACCACTGATGGTCAATATTATGTTTATTTTAATTATACTGGTGACCTGCAAAAAGCGGTTTCACACTCGAACTATATTAGTTCACAAAGGCAAATAATACGTCACAAAGAATGTAAAATATGAATAACATGAAAAAAAAGTTAAATTAGTTTTAAAATAGTTGAAATAAAAACCAGCATTATTTCGGCTTAATATCTGTTGTTATAGATGAAGTCAAATTTAACAGTCATTTGGCAACGAATCAGTAAAACAACTAAACTGCGTAGCTCTGGATGAATAGAAATTTCACGTTTGTCCACAGAGCTTCAAAGAGTTATCGGACCTTTCCTGACGATTCTGTTGTTTGCGTGTGTACCAAAGAGGAAGACCAGACTACATGTATATCGCCATATCAATGTGTAGCAAACTGTTAATCCGCTTATATATTCATACAAAGCAAAAGATATCGATCAGCCTGCTGCTTATCAAGCATTATTGATCTTGCATACATATACAATAATTGTATCGATTTACACGATAAAATATGCTACATAACCAATATAGGCTGTTCGATAGCTAGTCAATATATATTGATATCAATATCTCGTCTCCAACATTAGGTCTTTTAATAATTATAAGTAAACGTCCCAATGGTAGATACAAGATCATAGCAACACATTGTAATCATCTTTTCATTTTTCTTTTATATTTTGTAAGACGACATAACATAGTCAAGGTAAAATAGCCATTTGGGATATTGGTGAAGAAGCGCCAGGTTTGGTCAAAGTCAAGTAGCCCTCTTTGACTCGAGCTAATGTACATGAGCAAAGGGATTCCTGTAGACAAGTGTATTTGAAATCGTGACCCAGAACGACAGAAAACTCATCTCGTGTTCGTCAATAGGCATAATATACACTCAGGCAGTCTGTCAGGATATTCTGTCACAATGACTAACATATCCTCGCTATCATTCTTCAATGGCGGTAAAGTAAGTAAAAGAGGCGCCTGTGCAATGCACCAAACACCCATAAAATTGTCTTCCTGACACTTGCTGGAAATTACAATCTGACACAATTTGATGTAATATAGAATACAGATGAGTACCTCGCAGTGTATGCCTGCTGCATTTGCTTTGTAACATGTGGACAGAATCTTTGCTGTCACATATCAGGATGAATAAAATAAATGATCATATTTGACTCCAATAGTACAATGGATATAAACATACTGGAATGGAAGGAAATCAAACTACCTGTTCTCATTTAAGGTAATTGAGATATCATAGCACAAGTCCTCAAAATTGATCTCCGCATAATATGTATATACCTGTTTACTTCTTAATTGTGTAGATGTTTAAATAAATTATTATATCACTGTTGACGTTTAATAATCAATGCAATCTTTTGGAAGCAGGCCGGAATCAACAACTAGTTAATTGGCCTAGTGAATGAAGTCTTTACATATTGCTTTAGATGTCAACCTAATGGCACTGGATGCGCATCACTGCTTTTGAAATGACACCATTTTATTTGTTTGTGTTTATTTGTTATTTTCTGTTATCTCCTGTAATTGGTCATGAAAAAGCAATGCTTAATGTTTATGAATATTCTGACAGAAATGAATCTACTTTTTCGTAAGATCGAGCTGCAACAGTTCCAAGAACATCGAAAGCTGCTTTACTTAGAATCGCATCGATTCAGCTTGGTTTTGTGGGCACTGCCTGTCAAGGACCAAATGCGCCATAAGTCAACAGCTACTCATGTCGCTCATTCGAAGCTACATGTAGCTAACACGGCAAACTAGCACTGTAAATGACGTGTAAGTGTAGCTGACCCATACACGTAACCATTTTCTCATGAACTGAACCGGAAACGACTCCTACTTAATTGACCAATCAATGAGATGGGACATTTTAAAACTACTGACAAGAAGCCTGCTTCACGTCATTTTGTAACCACCAAGTACCATCTAACTTTTCAACGCAGACTCTTTTTACATCTAACGAAACTGCCCGGAAACGACTCGAACAAAACAGACCAAACACAGGGCCTATTGACTGAGCAGTTTTAACTAGGGTAACAATATATGACGAATATACTTGTAACATTGTGTTCGGTTTACAAGATAGATACCGTTTTATTAATTCCCAGCCCTGTGATTGGTCAAATTAATTAGACATATTTCCGGTTTAAATCCTTACATGTACAGTGTATACTACATGTTAGAGTAAACTAAGGTGCAAGCTAATGCGCGAGCTAAGGTGACTAACACGTCAACTGTTATATTTTATGTCAAGCTTGTTTTGACGACAAGTGGACTAGACCAAAACAATCTGTTTTTTTTATAGAATTGCGTGTAAGATTTGGTATTAAGTGAAAAAACAATCCATCTAACCTGTTTAATGAAATTAACGTTTTTAAAAAATTACTGAATATAATACGTTTGGGCTGTCTCATCATTAAAAGGAAAGGCTGAACAATTCCAAGAAGGCGTCAGTAGTTTCCGCGTGTACTTGTAAATATATGCGTTCGGAAATCAGCTGTTGCCAAGTTTGTTTGTTTGATTGGGGTTTAACGCCGTACTTAAGGTTAATTCACTCACATGGCGACGTGTCAACTGATTGATGAGGGGAAACTACCCCCCGATATCACTGGCAACAAACAAAAACACCACGGGACAAATACAGGGCACTCGCATGACAATACAAAGACTTCACAAAATATCGACTTTCTGTTGCTCTATAGCTCTGAAAGCACCAGGGCAACAAGAAGCTCCCACCGACCACCCGCGCTGTTGCAAAGTTATCAGCAGAGGGAATTGTTGAATATGAAAAGCACTAGGGGGGACCGAGGCACATTGCATCATTTTTTAGTTGAAACATGGTACGAAAGTTAATAAGTCCACCAGGAAGTCCACAATACTACAGTACATAACCACATTATGCACTAGACTAAAATTTGTTTTGATAACTAATAGTCCTACGGAAATACATTAATTTATACACTCCGGTCAGACGTTGCAACTTACCCCAAGCTGGGGAAAGTTGAATCACCTAACGGGGTATATTGCAGCGTAGTATACATGTATATAGCTAATGCGCAATCGACAAGAAGACAGGAAATGTAAACGGAGAGATTTATTTAAGTATGAGGACAACTTTTCAGACACAAAAATCAAGTCAAAATAACTCTACATCAAGTCTTTAGGAAGCCTTGTTATCAATTAACGCTTACAAAGTTTTTAGATCAGAAACATAATTTAAATTTAAAAAAAAAAACATCACAGCATATAACCAGATAAGTACTGTACATACATCAGAACATGTAATCACCTAAACAGAGCACACACATCACAGCATATAACCAGATAAGTACTGTACATACATCAGAACATATAATCACCTAAACAGAGCACACACATCACAGCATATAACCAGATAAGTACAGTACATACATCAGAACATATAATCACCTACACAGAGGACACACATCACAGCATATAACCAGATAAGTACTGTACATACATCAGAACATATAATCACCTAAACAGAGCACACACA
>JAQQZZ010105079.1:0-16020 GCA_030265115.1 Mopalia vespertina
GAAGTAAAACACAGGGACAGATTTATCTGCAATCAATTTACCCAGCACTTTCCACATGGTCGGCATAGTTAAGGGGTTGTATAAAATTTTCGGTTATTCGGTTAGCGATTTTACTATTCGAATACCTTCCAATTTGTAACCATTCGCGGGTACCCGATTAACCGTTTCAGCATTACCTAAGACAACAGAAGAAGGTAAGAGTTGGCTTAATGACTCTTTTGTGAACAACCATTTGTGGACAGTTGTTTTCAGTTCGTATCAGGGTTTTCAACGTATTGATGGCTAATGTTAAAATACACAGAGTGATTGTGTTTTGAAACTAATTTTTGTGACTGTTAGACTGTATTATTAATTATTATACATAGTTATTTTCAATTTGGACTTTATTTATTGCAGCTTAACAGTAATCATGTGGAGAGCATCAGCTGGTAGAAATGTGTCTGTTAAAGCACCAGGTCCACAGGAGGATGATGAATGGGAAACAGATCCCGATTTTGAGGTATATAATAATTATATAAATAAGTTTAATTCAGAAAAGCTTTGAAAATCAGAGAGTACATTTCACCTCAAATACATTGTGTAGCTGTCAAGGCAATGTATTTTACTCTATAAATAAAATTTATTTCTAGTGACCAAGTTATTTACACTCAAACTGTAATAAACATATTTAACAAAATTTATCATTTGTTTTATCTATATTCGCCAGAATGATGTAAGCGAAAAAGAACAAAGATGGGGAGCAAAGACAGTGGAAGGCTCTGGTCATATGGCATCATTAGAGTGAGTTTTATTAGTGTTTTCTCATATGTATATAAGTTGTACGCTTATTATAAATTTACAACACCCTTTAGAAAGGCTTAATCCCTCATTACACACTCTCTGATTTTTGGAGAAAAAAATTTGTGAGCATTGATGGGAAACAAGTCTATACTGACTGGTGCTCCATGGACTATGGGCAGCTCTTAGCCAATCTGTTATGTTTTTGTTAAGCATTTATATAACAAATATACTGACCATCTTTTCTGTTGATCTTCTTAGCTGTGCTCATGTTACTTGGGTTAAACTTGTCCAAATCAACATGCTACAACAAATATTTGCTTGTTTGATTTGGATTTACGTTGTATCCTAAATAGTAGTTAAGCTGGAGAACAAAGTCAATTTGAGACATTATTTGAAAAATAAAAACTCAATTCAGACTCCATTTCTTATGTTTAAGTATGATAAAAATAAATAGTTGGGCATTAAAAAATGAAAAAAAATCAATATGACAAACACTAAAAAAACTGAATTGAAGTAGAAACTCAAAATTTTGACATCTATGAACCCCTGATAAAGTATGTGTGCTTTTAATGGAAATCATTGTTAGATCTCTCAGATGAGCAGGAATTTCTCCAAAGATTTTGTTTATTCTTATAAACAGCGTTTTCATAATAAGGCAACTTGTTTAGTAAATGGCCTTAAGATCTTAAAAAAATCTCAGTGAGTGTAAATGACAATAGGGACAGTTATGGGAACTTATGGCCAGTCCGTAAACCCGCCTTGTACAAAATTAACCTTGTGCTAAATTTCTATCTATGTGTATTATCTACAGACAGGAATTTGCATACCAGTAGACTTTCTTTTTTCTTGCCATGCCCGAATCAAAAACGTAGTTATTGCCATTATCGCATTTTTAGTCCAGGCCTATATCGAGATACATATCATCTTATGGCAAGAGTGTATCGCTACACCTCTAGGCTTGAGGGAGTTTTGTGTTGTACCGGTGCTCTCACAGCTATTAAAGGGTCAAGATGAAGCTGATCTGTTCGTGGTGACTTTGTATTGTGTATTGTTGTTGTACTGTCTTTGCATTATTTGTTTACAGTATTGTTGAGAGTGGTTTTCATTTACTCTCTGGGCTCTGTGTAAAATAGTTATCATACAAACAATAAGAGGGTTCCTTGGCTAAGTGCAATATGTTCTAAACACAGACATATTGTGTTTATTTAGCACTGGAGGAACCTTGATTTTCTAACCCTTTTAGGGTTGAGTTATTGTGGCTATTTACCGTGAGTACATTGCTGTCACATAAGCTAAATACTCTTGAGCAATGAATTGATACAAATAAAATGAAAATATTTTTTCTTACTTTTAGCTTGAAGCAGTTGAGGAGTGAGGTACAGAGTGATGACACAACAGTAAAAAAAGCTCAAATGGACTCTGGTCCCAAGGCCTCCTATGGGTATGGTGGAAAGTTTGGAGTACAGCAGGATAGAATGGATAAGGTAATCTTCCACACTTGAAGGTCAACATTTTGCTGTTATGTATTCTACATGTATGTGTTCTTATGAGTACTAAATTTCTACTGAATTATTGAGCCTGTCTTACAGAAGCTTAGTAGTTTTCCAAATAGCATTATTCCCACTAATGAGACTGTGAGACAGTACTTTGACATGTTGTCTGTAGAATTTGTTGATGTGTTAATATATTTTTTATGAATTATTAAGTTTTTTTGAGTGTGTAGGGGGGGGGGGGGGGGTTGCAGACTAGTGACTACACACAGAATGAGTAGGCATAAGGGAATACTCATAGTTACTAGCCCACAAAATGATTATCTCTTAACCACCATTTTCCCCTGACCTGTATGAACAGTGAAATATGTCTGCTTCTACCATGTGCTGAATTGAACTACATGTACACGTATACTCCATTTAGAATACTTCCTGAACTCATCAATAATCCTTTATCAAAAACTCTAAGATAATTAAATAAGCAATTTACAAATCACTTGTTCCTGAATTACTGTTATTTAACATTAATGAAATCAGCAGTGTCCCTGATACTGAATATTAAAATTTGTACAATACTGTAAATATCACAATCTGTGCTCAATTCCTTCCTTATGTTGCTTATGGCTCTGTCACACCTTGACGATTTAGACCGCATATGCTGACATATCAAAATTTCTCTAAAATGGATATGCTGAACTATCAATGTTTTTTCTTAATTTTGGGTGTATACATTTAACATAGCGTATTCATAACGAGTTGGACGTATACATAGTGAGATAGTAACTTACATAGAAGATTTTGATAACTTATACCAACAAATGATTAGCGTGTTGCCGGCGTTAACAACTTATGTCTAACGAAATACTAACTTATGCATAGCAAGCAGTAGCATATCGCATCAATATGCATTGGAGATAAGTTCAACATACGTTCGAAGCAAATTACTCATAGGTTGGAAATCAAGTTTGGGTAAGTTAGACATTATCTCGACTTATGAGTAGCTTACAAGTAACGTGTGTCAATGATCACATAACTTACCAACAACTTATGGCATCTGTGAGACGATGTCCTACTAAATTTCTAGTATGGTATCATGGCTTCAATTTCTGCATGACGTAGCATCAACAAGCGAAGTAGGCTAATTGAGATTTTAAAAACACAGAGAAAACACTAAACTTTTTATTTACCTCCATTTGTAGCACTGACTTTGAAGCCACTAAATTACGCATAAAATTATATAAACAGAAGACTTTATCATCTTTAAAGCTCCAGGTTGAATCAGATCTAAAAAGCATAAGGTTGTTTTTTCAAGAAGTGTGTTATTGTCAGCAGGCCTGTACTGTTGGGAAGAATGAACTAAATGGAGCCTTCTCATGGTTATGCAAACGATTTCCCAAACTGTTTGCAGTCTTCGTCTAAATTTGCATTTTGCTACTGATTTTGACAAATTTTGTCAATCTGATCATCAATGAAGTTTGTAATGTATTTTAAAAAAATTTTGCTTTATTTTTTAGAAATGCAAATTTATGTATTTAAAAAATCAGCAAAGCAGTGGCAAATGCAAATGTTAGGTTATCTCACACTGATTTATAAATATTCCAGAAAAAAATACAGCACAGGCCTGTGTCAATGACTGGTATTTTGACACAAAAGTCCTGTCTCTGTCATGTTGTGTGCAAAGTTTTATACATGTACATTACTTGTTTAAGTGATTTCATGTGTAAAATTTACTCATGTTTGAGTGATTTTGTGTGTAATTTTTAAAACTTGTTCATGTGATTTTGTATGTTGAATTTTATTAACTATTATGTGATGTGATACAGTTTGAAAATTCTATTAACAGTTTTTCGTTGACCTGTGTTGTTAATGTTTTGACCCCCATGTTGTCATATTTAGTCTGCTGTGGGGCATGGGCATGTAGAAAAGCTATCAAAGCATGGGAGTCAGACAGATTCTGCAAAAGGATTTGGTGGAAAGTATGGTGTTCAGTCAGATAGACAAGATAAGGTGAGATACTGATATTCAGCTATTGTCGGATATAGATTTTTGTACTTTTTACCAACAATACCATTTGATTTAGATTTGATAGAAATCATCAATGTCTAGCACAATGTGCCTTTTTATTATACCTCCTGTCATATTCCTAGCTCTATCTTAAAAATTATTTAATGTATCGAGTTCAAACTTATTTCATTAAACAGCTGACATATTGAGACTGCACTGTCATGATTCTATTCATGTAACATTCTTGGAAGATTTTTCTGTCATTCCATCTGTCCGTCTTTTGCCTTCACTCTACCTCCTGTCATATTCCGAGCTCTATCTCCAAAAGTACCCTATGTATTGAGCTGAAATTTATTTTATTTAACAGCTGACACATTTCCTCTCAGAATACATATATTTTTTAGATTCGATTTCATTCTGTCCTCACCATTGCTTTCTGTTACACAATGTTATCTTATCTACATTTGTCTTGTGATTGTGTTTTGGCCCATTTGTACACTCCTAGGCCATATATATTTTTGTACAATACCTGGCAGTCAAGTTTATTATTTGTACATTTTTACAACTTACAGCCTCGGTGCGGGGTATCAAACTAGTGAGCCTTGCTCACTTTTGCGTTTGTAATCTGTAAGGCCCTGTGGCAAAGGGTAGAATATTCCAAGTGATGTGATGCCATATTTGTTAAGCAGTGGGGGAACATACATTTTTTTAGTCGAGGAAAAAGTGTGGATTTTCACTAAAGGAGGACATTGCTGTCTTGTACATGTAACTGAAATACAATTTATACGATTTGAGCACAGCATTAGACAATAACCGATCAATTCTAATAGTTCATTCATGGGATTCAAGAGTCCGATAAAGTGAAAAAAACATTGTATTGTGTTAAACAAACATACTTTGAATAAGCAATTACTGATAGAATAGATAGACCTCTTTGATATATGTATATGATGATAAGTACATGTACAGTATACTTATGGGCCCGGTTGCTCGAAGCACTATTAACTTAAATCCTCTATTAGATGATGTCATGCCGTGTTGTAGATCTATCTCTAACCTGGTATTAGCAATTTAATCTGGGGTTAGCGGCTAATTGTCTTTCGAGCAACTGGCCCATGGACTCCCAACATTTTTCATTATGATGTTTCACTGTTTTTGTAGGTTTATTGTACATTCAGTTAACCAAAAGGGAACGATTTATGATAAATCTGATTTTGATATTGAATCGATGCAAAAAATGTAGGAATTAGATGTCTGATTAATATATTTTTTGTGGTTTTCAGGCTGCTGTGGGATATGACCATAAAGAAAAAGTTGACAAACACGCCTCACAAAAAGGTTAGTGCGTGTTGCCATTGCCATACTTCTTGCAGTGCTGATGTGGTTAATAATGTATACATGATAACAGATGTATGAAAATTCTTTCTTGTCATGAGACTTCTAGCTCTGTTCGTCAGAGTTCTGGTCCTGGTAGTCAGAGACTTGAGTTTGAATCCCGGAGGAGGCAAGCAAAATTGTCTTTCTATACATTAAAAATAAATATTATTGGATTCATTAGTATAAATATTCATGCACTCTGGTTAAGGGCAGTTTATTTGAAGAGTAGCAATGTTGTCTTCACGTAGCACTGGAGGAATATTAACATCCATTGGCATCAAAGCACCTCACATTTTATGGTTGTGCTAGCGTTAACTATTGTTGGAATACACCACTGTCATATATTAAGTGAAATACCCTCAAGAATGACGTAAAACACCAATCAATCAATCAATAAATATGCACACAGAGAGAGAAAGGCAGGGTGACTGAGAGAAAAATATACTAGCGAATTATGTATAACCTTGCCAATTGCTTTAGACCCTGCTTAGCCTGTTCATGTAGTACTGGTAGTTCTTGCTGTCTACAAATTATTATTACATATTTATAGTGCTATGGACATGAAGTTTTCAAAGAAAATGAATTGTTTCCTTTATGTCAACTCTCTAAACTTCCTTATTCTGGAATAATTATTACATGATTTATTATACTGTTATCTGTTTAAACAATTCTGATATCTTAGTGTTTGTTTGCAGTATAAGCTTTAATGTGACCATCATTTCCTGCTGTTAAGAATTTAAAAGAAGTAATTTTGATTATAGATTGTTGATTTTACATGTACATTTGTAGAAAGTGTAGCTTGCTTTATTTTACTCAAATTCCATTTCTAATCCATGTAAGCCAATGAAAGCTATTTACACCTAATGTAGTTAAGAGTAACACATTCTATCAACAACCCATACTTTTGTCATATGATAACCAATGTTTACATCCATATTTTTCCTTGGTTTACTTTCCCACATCTGATTGTATAATGATGAAATCTGAGTTTAATAACTCCAGAAGAAATTAGATACCTGTAGGGCCTACTTATTTACTTTCCTGGTTCATTTGTCATCTGATATATATTTATTTTGTGGAAAGTTTGCATGTCTGTCTTCAAAAAAGAATCCAATTGGGAATTAATGGACAACTCAAAACAACTCGTGAAGGGGTAACTTATTGTGACTTCAGCAATTAATAGTTATATTATTTGTCAAAGGACAATAAATCCAAGTATGCTTTGTATCACATATATGTCACTTTTCCTCCTGGTTCCCCACCGTAATTAGGCAAGGAACATTGTGAAGTGGCAATCCGTCGTCATATAAGTGAAATACCCTTGAGTACGACGTTAAACCCCAATCAAACAAACAAATATCAAGAGATAGTTTGATAATAAAAATTGAAATTAGTGTTTGATGTTGTTGATCCCTGGATGATGGATTGATCTCAGATTTCAATTTTATCACATGAGACTGTACACTCCCATACTATTCCCTCAGACTACTCTTCTGGCTTTGGAGGTAAATTTGGTGTTCAAAAGGATCGAGTGGACAAATCAGCAGTAGGATGGGATTACCAGGGAAAAGTAGAAAAACATGAATCTCAAACAGGTTTGTTACAAAAGATTCAACAGCATGAAAGTTAATATTCTACATGTATTTACGGGGCCAGATAGTCCAGGCAGGCCATTCCATTTTTATGTCCACTGTTTAATTTGTTTAAGGTCATTTTCTTTGCCTAAAATATTTTCTTTCAATTTGTTTTTCATAGTCCTTTCTACTATAACTTTTTTTCCACATTTATTTCATTCCTCTGCTTGCACTAACTCCATGCTTGGCTTTTTGATAGTATAAATATTGCTGTAATATTATGAAGATACCCCTAGGCACAGATGAGGACCAGAAATGGGGTAATTGTTTATGGTAAAGATAGATTCCCATGTTCTCACCAGTGATAGAGGATTCTGTTTTCATCAGTGACAGACATGTGGATATTCTGAATACATAAACATAAGTGAGCTAACTGTTATGCGAGACTACATTTGCCATTAAACTACAACAACATTACGATATTCAGTTGGTAACCTCTGTCTGCCCATCTTTACTGCAAATGTCTGTGTTTAACTAATTACTTCTTCAATGTTTTTTTTTAGTACCACTTGAAATGCAGTTTTATGAATTTTAAAATACACATTGAAATATATACTTATAGTTGAAAACCGTTAGTTTTGTCTATTAAGGACTCTACCGCTAGTCAGGAGTAAAAAAAATGCGACCCTTATCTTTTCGTGGTATTTGCGGGTATTTCCAATAGATGAACAACACACATATTTTAAACTTAAAAACCATCATAGGGTTTTTCTAAATTTAAGTTAGTTTTGCACAGTTGATAAAAACATGGTTTAAGAAATAAAAATCCACCCATATAAAAATATTTGCTAAATATATTCAAAACACAATCAATATAAAAAAAAGTGTGCCACGTTTTTTAAAGAACGGCTTGAAGATTGTGTGTGCCATATTAGCGCAAATAGCTTACAAGAAATAAATGATTTAAATGTTAGAAATAAAGAAAAATGAAAGCAGAGAAAACAGCTTGAACGTATGTAAATTATTAAACTCCGGATTGTTTGTAGATAACTCACAATGAATTTAATAATAACATGGTTTTTTTTATGGAGAGGCAAAATAGAGTTTTATCTATTGCATTAATTTTTTAAATGCATAATTTAGAAAAATGGCTTTAAATGGCAGTTTTAACTCTGAAGTTTGAGTGACATTGGCATCATTGATTTCGTTCACACCTTTCAAGTTTGTTAATGGCTATCACGAGGAGTATGGGGGCATGAGTACTGTTCAGTTCAAATACACACCCACAACATCCATGCATTGGTCTCTTGGCCTTTTGCTAATTGGCTTATGGTGATAGCCATCAGGTAGTCCGTCCAGGTGAGATAATCACATTAATCCTTTCCGCCTGCTGATACACATAATCTGTGAGGCACGCATTTTACAATTTGAATCTAAAAAAAAAAACATTCTAAAATACTTAATAATTTTGTAAAACTTTTTGCATTATCAAGATTATGAAAAGAAGAGTTCAGTGAGGTACATTCAAAATTTGACCCCTGTCCTTACAAATGTGTACAACTTCTCAGTCAGGCAAATGCTAATACTCCTTTTTTTGTCTGCTGAGATAGAAAGTGTTACCCCAGGGCAACATAAATCATTGGGTAGGTAGTTGGGGTGACCTTCATGTTGCCGTGGTGCTTTCAGAGCTAAAGGGGAACAGGAAGCCAATCTGTTTTGTGGTGTCTGTATTGCGTCCTGTTATTGTGTCCTGTAATTGTACTGTATTTGTCTCGTCTTGTCTTTGTTGCCAGTGGTGTCGGGGGTGGTTTCCTTCACCCATTGGGCTGGCACATAGTCATATAAGTGAAATACCCTTGAGTACGACGTTAAACCCCTATCAAACAAACAAAACATAAATCATTGGTTGCTTTTAAAGTCAAAGGTAGGGGGTTGGAGAGTTTCTCAAGCTCTTGGAGGTAAGTAGCCGTCCAAAGCTGTTAGATTTTGTTTTGTGCCTTTATGTTGAGGGTGATTACTATAATCCATCTCACTGGTAAGCCATCATATGAGTAAACTAATATATAGTATAGCGTGAATCCCCACTAACAAACAAGGCTGTCATGACTCATAAGATTATGCTATGGTATTTAGACATATTGATTCATGTAACCCGGTGGGGGTGAGCAACTTTTTCTCTTTCCATTTACTCAAAATACATAAAAGTCAAACTCAGATTTATAATTTTCAGATTACACATCTGGGTTTGGTGGAAAGTTTGGAGTACAGAAAGACAGAGTTGACAAGGCAGCTGTAGGCTGGGACTACCAGGCCAAGATTGAAAAACACGAGTCACAAAAAGGTATTTTGTTATCTTCATTTTATTGTGTTTATTTATTCCAGTTGATTTTTCAATATGAATTAAACAATGTACATATGTTTTTATTTATGTAAAATATATTTAGATATGTTGAGTAATGTACAAGGAAGTAAAGCTTTATACTAATTGTAAAGGGGAAAAAAAGAAATGTTTAGTCCTGAAAACTTAAAGAATATATCATAACCATTAAAAATACTAATATTATAATTATTTAATTATGAAAGTTAATCAAACTGGCTTAGAATTGGTGATTAATCCAAACCTTTGAGAGAATTTTTTTTTTTAAAGGATCTTAATGATACAGCGTACATGAAGATACGTGCATAGGCACCTATTGTGAGAAGCACATTTTATAATGAAAATTTAAAACAATTTTATTACAGAATAAAGATTTTTGTTTTGTTTTCTGTTGATAACCTAAATATTTGTTAATTTGTCTAATTGTTTTCTAATTCGTTTTATGTTTGTTAGGAGATGATTAACAAGAATTAAACAATT
Organism: Mopalia vespertina; assembly: GCA_030265115.1. Taxonomy (NCBI): domain Eukaryota; kingdom Metazoa; phylum Mollusca; class Polyplacophora; order Chitonida; family Mopaliidae; genus Mopalia; species Mopalia vespertina. The sequence goes on from JAQQZZ010105079.1 coordinate 10,083, forward strand.
GGTGTCTATTTGTTCCTTTTAGAGGTTTTTAGTTTAATGTGCGGTTAATTTCAGACTATAGTCAGGGTTTTGGAGGTAAATTTGGTGTCCAGAAAGACCGACAAGACAAGGCAGCAGTTGGTTGGGACTACCATGAAAAAACAGAAAAACATGCCTCACAAAAAGGTGTTTGATTGCATGAGTGCTGTAGCTATATGTGCAATATATAGTCAACATGCCATAGTAATTTATAGATGCAATCAGATTGATTGTGTGTAGTGGGCATTCGTATAGGCTGTGTGCTATTATCAGTTGCATTAAACATTGCATGTTTCCGTTTGCACTCTGCAGGAACCTAAGCTTGTGTAGATGTATCCTACATCCAGGGATAAATGCATTGAACAATGGAATAGACTTGGTCTGCTTTTGTCCTGAAGGACAGTTAATTGTTTTAACAATGCATCAATTTCATAGATGCATTGTAGTTTACCCATTTTCAGACCTGCCTATCTGGTGTATAAATGAATACTCCATTAAAGAGTTTTTTATTTAATTTTATGCTATTCTAGAATGCAAAAATACTCATAATGATAGGCAAATACACAAAAGAAACAAAAAGCTGTCGGCTGGTCTGCATTTTAATCGTTCAATGCATTTATGGGCTCATTATGCACTTTTTATTGTGAAGATGGTGTTGTTTGTAGTTAACTATTTTGTGTTTTAGTCCAATTGCTTGTTAGTTAGAAAACAACCAGGGACCTGTTTTACAAAGCCTTTGCAAATTTCAACACACACAGTTACTATGATGTACCAAGATGAAAGCACAGTGTTGCTATGGCAACTGCATGTACGAAATATTGCAAAACCTTTTTGAAACTAACCCGAGGTGTAAGAGACAATGTATTATTGTATTATGTCACAGCAGCAAGTGCAAGAATTAACTGGGTAGTTATGTTGATAGAAGTGAAGTGATGGGACTAAGGATTTGGTGAATACAAGATAGACTTGTACTTTATATTAAAAAAATGTTACATACTGAGCTTTTACTTGAATCGAAGTCAAGATAAATTGAGTTTGAAAACATGATTGTGATTTTTAAGTGAAATTGTACCGGCTGCTGTGACAAGTTCAGCTACTTGTCAGCATTCTTGTTGTGGTGTATTTTTAATCATGCTTCTGTTTACTTAATACCTAGCAACTTTATTCAGGTAGAGGAATTTGTCTGTTCTGTGCTTATTAGACCTTCTCATTTTTTTTGCTTCAGGCTTTACAAGCAAATATTTAATGCACAAAATTGACACTGGTCAAGGACACATACGCTGGCTGAGATGAAATGCAACAAATTAAGTTTAATAAATTTTAGTATGGCAGCTCACCCTAGTCAAATAAAATAAAATAATACATGGCACTAGCAGACATGTCAGGCGCTTTATAACACTTAACAGGTAACATGAATGTAAAGAATTGATGCGCTTAGTATACTCATTACATACATGTACTTTAATCAGAATGTATGTTCTTTTGGTAAGGCCCTCCGGCTAAGGGCAGTATGTTTGAAAAGTAGCAATGCTGTCTTTACTTAGCACTTGCGGAAAATTAACTGTCCAACATTAAGGAAACGCTTCACATCTTGGTTGTGCTAGTGTCAATTATTGTTGAAATACACCGCGGTCATATAAGAGATATACCCTTAAGCACACCATAAAACACCAATCAATCCAATGGTATGTTTTATTTAAGCACATGAGTAAATTCTCAAACAATCAAATGGCATGTACCCTTGAGTATGACGTTAAACCCAAAACAAATCAAATGGAGTGTACCCTTGAGTACGACGTTAAACCCAAAACAAATCAAATGGAGTGTACCCTTGAGTACGACGTTAAACCACAATCAATCAATCAAACAAACAAATCAAATGGCCTTTTGGTTTTATTTCACTGTATCTATTACATGTATTTAACTGGTTAAAATACACTTTTAAACAGCTGAAGAGGTGAATATCATGGATTCAATCAAACTATAATTTTAAAAGCACTTTTAATCAACTAATTTTGTTTTACTAAAATTTCAAAACAAGTGGCCGTCTGACTGAGAGTAATGATCGTCCAGTCTTGTCTTTGTCCATAGCTTAAACCCCAATCAATCAAACAAACTGACTGAAGTTGTAGTTTGCTGTCTTTGCTTAGCACAACAGGAAAATTATTTTCCAACAGGTTTGCTTTGCTTATTTGTATCATTTGAAATTTGAAAACTATGAAAAAGTAGCATGATCGAAATACAGATCAACATTGTCATTGTTTTGATACATGTATTAGCTAGTTTTGGACTGTCTGTAACAACTACATGTATATCATGAATGTATTTTTAAAGTCGTCTATCTCTTCCAGTGGGGTAAGAGTTTACCTACAGTTTGTAAATGTAACAGTTATTAAACCTAATTCTATCTTATCTTAGAATACTAAATTACCACTTACTATTTGGATATAAAAACGTTTATAATTAAAAAAATGATCAGCAAATATTTCCGTGACTCCTTAACTTCCCAACTGATGACATAACATCTACATATATGTGTTAACTTTTTGTGGCACTCTTACAAGTTAAGCCAATTTATAGATGTACATGTATTGAAACTACACGATTGCTTGTCTCTATTTTTCTAGTTGTTATGGTGGACTACTCATGCATGTGACTTTACAGTGTCTGTTCATAATAATATTATACCATCTACATTCTGAATATATTATTATAGCCTTGGCATTTATATCTGCATTTCTCCTTAGATTATTCAACTGGGTTTGGGGGGAAATATGGTGTCCAGAAAGATCGACAAGATGAATCTGCTCTTGGGTATGAGCACAAAGAAAAACTTCAAAAGCATGAATCACAGAAAGGTAGTTCTGTCCCCTCTATCTATTAGAGCATTCTATATTCTACCATTCTTTACTGGTTATTCCTTCTCCACGATCTGTAAGATTGAATTTGGCTTTTCTTTTGACAATCCTTGCTAAATAATAGCATAGATATCTTTAAAGTTTGCATTTCCGAAATAAAATAGTGCGTATTGTTCTTGTTGTTCTAATGCTATCCTAGCTAAAGGGCAACTCAAGTCAATCTGTTAGTGATGTCTTTGTTTTATGTCCTATGATGGTCCTTTCTGGTCTTTATTTGTTGCCAGCGATGTATAGGGCAGTTTCATTCAGCCATTGGGTGGGCATGCCATAACATGAGTGAGATAATCTTAAGTATGATGTTGAACCCGATTTAAACAAACAAATTTCAATTTCGGGAAATATGATAAAGGCTGTCTCTGAGATACAGTTTTCTTGCCCAGATTTCCATATTGATGTCAGCAGGTGCTTGTTTATGGCGTCTTGAACAATAAATTGAACATTGAACAGTTTTATTGCACCAGGAATGAAGTTTATCTGTGAGTGCGGAGATTGCAAGGTGTTTTTTAAGACGTTTGTTTTTGGTTTTCCACCTAATATTGGAAATGAACAGGACTTAAACACCAAACAAATAAAAATTGTATGGATCAGTCTACCTGTATCTGCCTCTGTTGTGCAAGGGAAATTTTGTCCACTCATTGGACTGTAAGTGCAATGAAATAACCCTAAAAATTACATAACTGTCCACAAAGTTATATTATTCTATATATCATTACACACCAATCCATTAGTATGTCCGTTTTAAAGATGTTTTCAAAAGTCCATAATCTGTAATTACTCCACTGACTGCTAAACCATGAGCATGTGATATCAAGCTCAAGTGCAATGAATTCCTAGATTGTCTTATCGTTCGACTTAATCTTATTTGAAGTAATTTCGTATCTATAGAAGAACTAAAGACTGCATTTGCAGTTATGCCAAGTCTTTCAAATCAATATTTTTATTCTTTGGGGCTCTCTGACTAATGGCAGTTTGTTTGGAGAGTACATATAGCAGTGCTGTTTTTACTTAACACTGGAGGAAGATTAACTATTCAACTTTATCAAAACACCTCATATTTTGTGGTTGTGCTAGTGTCATTTATTGTTGGAATACACCGCTGTCATATAAGAGAAATACCCTTAAGCACAGCGTAAAATACCAATTAATCAATCATTATTCTTTGGATTTCATTATAAGTGTAACATCTTGGATTTTATGTTAACATATTCTGAAATAAAATTATTATTGTATGTCATAACAAAATGTTTTAATATTTAATATTATATATGAATGTATTGTAGACTATTCCCAGGGTTTTGGTGGAAAGTTTGGGGTACAGAAGGACAGACAGGATTCTTCAGCTGTGGGTTATGATGAAAAGACAAAGACTGAACTCCACCCTTCACAAACAGACATGAAGAAAGGTTTTGGTGGGAAATTTGGAGTAGAAAAAGAAAACCAAGATCAGGTTTGCTTGATTCAAATTTTTGTCTTATACTGGGCCCGGTTGCTCAAAGCGCTATTAAATTTAATCCACTATTAGATTGTTTGTTTGTTTGATTGGGGTGCAATACAGACACCATAAAACAGATCAGCTTCCTGTTCCCCTTTAGCTCTGAGAGCACTAGGGCAACATGAAGCTCCCTCCAACCACCTGTCCACTATTAGATAATGTCACACCATGCTGAAGGTCTATTGCTAACCTTGTGTAATAGTATTCCAGACGACGTGAACACGTTTAAAACCATACCGCTTAACGCAAGCTTTTCAAATTTTGGAAACACATTGGTCTTGCACTAAACTACATTCCTGTTTAAAATGGGATCATTCCAACCAAATTTTCCGTTTGTCTGTCTGTCCGTCCGTCTGTATAGGAGGTGAACAAGATAAAAACAATACCACTTAACAAAGGGTTTTCAAATTTTGGAAACACATTGTTCTTACACTAAACTACATGCCTATAGTATTTTAAAATGGGGTCATTCCAATTTTTGGGTTTCCATGGCAAAATAATGATTATAATACTATGACCGACCACTTAGCACAGGTTTTTAAAATTTTTGAAACACATAGGTCTAACACTAAACTACATTTCTTTTTAAAATGGGGTCATTCCAATCAAATTTCTGGTTGGATAACCATAAGAATGAACTATTTCCATGATTAAAGCCAAGTTGCAGTGGATATAGTGACTGTTTCAGCTTGTTTCTCCTTAGCTCCAACATTGATAAAGTACTTCCGATGGGATTAACTGAGTCACACTCACCTCTTGTTTTTTTCTGTTTTTTTAGTTGGGGTTGTTCATTGTATTAGTTTTCATTGAAGTAGTCGTTTTTAATTGCATTTAACTTGTGTTTTGGTTAATAGCAGAAAGATCTTCAACGCCAGTTGGCCACGCAAGGGAGGTCTGTGTCGCAACAGCCACAGAAACTTTCTTCGTGGCATTGGCGTAGGACTGGGATGAGCCTTGAACATCCGAGACAGAGGCAAGGCGCGTGCCTCGATATAACTAACGTTTTTTTCTGACTTGATTATTTGGATCCTTTTTTCTTTAATGAAAAAAACTACAGTCTTTGGAGGAGGCCATGTGGGACTCATTACAGTTACAGCATTTAATATCCTTGTTACAATCGAAGCCCTTGTGACCTTCAGAGCAATGAAAGCATACCAAACCACCTCTACTCTGGTTCTTTCCGTGTTCGAACTTTTGACACTAGAAGCACCTTGTTGGGTTGGGAATGAAAGTATCTACCCTCATCCTGTAAGGACCAATGCAGATGTGGTCTGGCACTGTAGTTGAATCAAAAGTGATCAAGTACGTATTTAGTGTTATTATGTTGCCATCTTTCCGTGTTGTAATTGTAAATCGTTTAACGTTATCTGGAGCTCGGCGCAGATCTTTTCAGAGAGATCTTTACCTCTGTCTCAAATGATGCCCCCCCGCGGGGGAGCGGGTGGGCCGTATTACACCAGCAGGCCCTGCAGAATACTCCCCCGGCTTCCTCGGTCGATCGTAAGAGGCG
>JAQQZZ010105090.1:0-16019 GCA_030265115.1 Mopalia vespertina
GTGGACTCCTCCTCAGGTACAATCACTGTAAAGACCAGACTGGACAGAGACAGCCCCTCAGCTAGAGTTGTCTTTGATCAGCTCACCCTGGTGGTCACAGATTCTGTGGGAGCATCGGATACTGCCAGTTTGACCATCACACTGGATGATATCAATGATAACACTCCAATATTCTCACCTAGTGTTTATTACGTCACAGTAGTAGAAAATTCCAATTCAGGTAAGTTTGGAAGATCTAGCTGATATAACCAATCTTATCCTCCGCCCCCCTCAATTAGTCAATGCATTGCAAATTTCGATTAAACTAGTATTATGGAAGCAGTAAAAACGATGGCGACATTGTTCAATCGTTATAAAGGTTTAATCATCACCAATGTCATTCTTTTTGTCAGGCGTCAGTCTTGTTACCATTACCTGTAATGACCCGGATGAGAGCCCCGGTAATGGAGATATCTCCTATAGCATATTGTCTGGAGACGATGCTAGTCCAAAGTTTACACTGTCAGGAACAGAACTACAAACCACAAGTAATGTGCTGGACTATGAGGGTTTATCAGCACAGAACTACGCCTATAGACTGATAATTACTGGTACTGATGGGGGAATACCCTCAAACATTGGATCGGCTACAGTCATTATACAGGTACTGTGTGAGACAAACCCCACGACAAGAAATATTTAAATGATGTGCCAAAATTACCTTATTGATGTCCAGTTTAGATACTTATTCTGCATGTATGGGTAATTATTTTTTCTGATCAAATCGACAGTTCTCTTATTTATGTGATCATGTTTTTTGCAATCTAGTTAATTTTATTTCTTTTTAGTCTTAAAAATAAACTTTTATTGGGTAATTAACTTTTTTTAGGTGACATCGGAAAATGATAACTCACCAAACTGGGACACATTCAGCCCAGTTTTTATGGTAGGTCAGTCTTATGATGTGGCGGAGAACGCTTCTGTTGGGACGGGGATTGTGATTGCATCGGCAACAGATTTAGACGATGGAGTGGACGGGACCATAACATATTCTATTTTCTCTATTACTGGAGGTTTGTGATTCTCATACTTTGGTTGCTACCAGATTAAAAATGATCCTGGATAAACAAGACCTACGCCATAGCCATACTACAAATAATTACAGATAAAGATACAATAAGTTATACTAAACAGAAGACTTCATTCCTTTTCTCAAAGGTTGTTCTGTATTTCAGGGGGTAGCTCTCAGTCAGGTGTGTTCCGCATTGACTCTGTATCCGGAGAACTCGCGACCAATGTTTTGTTAAATAGCGACCCTCCGTCTGGAATCACTGTTTACACCCTAGATATTCGGGCTACCGACAACGGATCGCCAGCTGGGGAAGTCACTAGAACAATCACCATCACCGTAATGGATTCCAATGACAACCTTCCTTCTTTTGCCCAATCTGTGTATGCAGTGTCCATAAACGAAGACGAGGGGACAACAACTTCAGTACTAACTCTGATAGCAACTGACATTGACCCCTCTTCTGTTTCTCTTAGTTACTCTATATTGAGTGGGAATACTGCTTCAAAATTTTCAATTCAATCTGGGAACGAGCTTCAAATTCAGACAGCGATAGACTTAGACAGCCCTGCTAATCATGCCATTCAGTACACACTGGTCATCGAAGCTGCTGATGGCGGGACACCAGAGTTAACCGGAACAACTACCGTGATAGTGACAATCACTCCAGTAAACAACTTCTCTCCAGCTATCCAGTCTGGAAATTACAACGTCAGTGTAAGTATGAGATTACCTATATTTCAGAATGTGCGTGGATGTGTGGAAGGGGAGAGGGTAAGGAGAGGTGGGGATACCTTCCAGAGATTACTCTTGTACGTCGCCAGGCAGGAAAATTACAGCTGCATTAATATACTGGGACTATGCTATGATGTCATTCAGCTGTAGATCAATGCAATTTCTTTTTGTTAAGATAATAAAAAATTATTAGTTCTTAAATAAACAAAAGTGTTCCATTTTATGTTATCTGCATTACACATTGTCAAATTTTTAAGCAGCTGATTTTTTTCGTAATTAACCCTGGTTAAAAGTAAGGCTCCGCCTCGCGACTTCCTGGTTAGACAGTGATGACGCGGATTTATCCCCGAGTTGCAGTCTGTGTTGGGAAGCTAGATGGTACTGAAGGGTTAGAAGATGGTTTACATAATGATTCTGAGAATGCACTCAGATCCTTTCGAGCCTTCAGGAAGACATATGCATAATGTGGATGCAATGAATTGACTGCAAGATTTCGCAGTCGTTGTTGTTATTGTTGTTGCGTAGGCCTACAGTACATTGTATTCTTTTTTTGCTACTGTTTCTTCGTGTTTGCTGGTTATAATTGCTAGAGTATGGTGACATAGTTGAGTACTAGCCTAAAACTAAGATTGCTAGAGGCTAAGTTTATTAGGCTAGGTGAGTTTATCAGTTTACACTGCTATCATAACCGGATATTTTCCACTTGGAAAAAGTACCAGTATTGAAAGTGCCCAAATGTCGAACAGTTCTGTCAGTTATTTGTAATATAATCGATAACAGTCAGATGGCAATGTGTTTATAGGTTAATGTGGTCCTTTTATTTCCTTTGCGAATGTGAAAAGACAACTTTTTATCTACACTTGTTAACGGACAAAACGTGTCTATTGTCAAATCCCATTGCGGATGGGAGCTTCCTGTTGCCCATGTGCCTTGTGATTGTCCTGTATTTGTCCCACCTCGTCGTTGTTTGTTGTAATTGGCGTCGAGGGTGGTTTCCTTCACCCAATGGGCTGGCACGCCATCATGTAAGATAAATAACATTAAGCACGACGTTAATGCCAATAAAAAACCCCAATCAAATCGGTTTTAATCGCATATGGCGTCTAACTAGAATCTTTTCGTGAATTCTGCATCCAAGCTGAAAAGAAAATAGCATATATTTTAACTGGATAGGTTTATACATTAGGAATAATCTTAAGCTTTCTTAATTGAAGCACCTCGATGATTTTCAAGTTTTCTAAACTTAAAAGTTATATTGTTAATTTTTCGTTGACTAATAGTAGTAGACTACAAATTCGCAGAACAAAAACCCAATTAAACAGAGACGTTGGCTTCTACATTCCCCCTGCTTATGACGACCTAATGAACTTGGTGAAACGCAAACCCCCTCGTCGAATACATTTCCCAATCAGTCTACTTTATTCAAATATTAACACCTGTGTAAAAGTATGGCTTGTTTCTTTATTATAGGGGCCTATGTTTTTAGTTTCATATCACAACTATTGTCCAACTCTGAGTTATATAAGCCAGCCAAGCCAGTTCAATTTGTTGTTTTTACACCTGTGGTGCCTCAAACTGTAAATATACATGCTCTTAATGTTATTAGCCTACTCCCATTAGCTTGAAAACGGTGCTAGTATCTGCACTTAAACGTGGCGTATGAATAAACCCAGAAGTTGAAAATCCATAAAGTCTTACTTATTATGTTATCATCCCAGCTTTTTAAATGCCGCTAAAACAAGTTAGTAGATAATATTTATGTTATGTGTACTATTTAGGCCTTCATTGTATACTAAGTACTTTGTACTAATCATTCGCTCGGAATTCCTTGAATGGACTGCGCACATCATCTCGGACGTCAAACGATCGGCACCATAATGACATTTGTTTCTTCAAATCAATTGATAACATAGTCCGTGTTGTGTAGAGGCTTCACAGTTTCTATCTGTTTTGAGCTTATAGCATAAACAGTTTATTTTAAGTTGATGTGGATACGCTGCATATTCTGGTAAATATGCTTTACCACAACATGAAGCACGATTTGGTGTATTTTCAAACTGCTTTCCCGGCCGAGCGTAGTGATGATACCACAGCAACGAGAATCACGCCAGGTTTGGCCGATTGCATGAAGCGAAATCGGTAGTGGCTTTGGTCGCTAAGTGAGGTAACCGACAACGGAGACAACAGCCGCAGTCAACATGGCTTTAAAATCAAATGGTGTACCCAACTAGTGTATTTAAACGTGTAGAAAACCAAATATTTTCCAGACTTATGAAGATTTGGCATTTGTTCTAGATTGGTGAGAATTCTGTAGTGGGAGCCACCATTACCACTGTCACTGCCACAGATGTTGATTATGGCGCTCATGGGGAGATCACATACTCTATTTCAGGTAAGTACCAATCTAAGTCTTGATGACATAATACAAAAAACATGTTAGGGTATAACTCTTTTCAGCTAAGCGTCATGCAAATATACCGCTATCTAGTGGAAACAGTAGACATTTTGCCGCTTATTTTGGATACCATTATCTTTGACCTGTAGCCAGCGTATAGATTGAAAGGTGGGATCAGATCACCAGGAAAATCGAACCAATAACAAACCATCACTCCACCAAGATGAATCAGCAAACGTTTATTCTATGTTTGTAGATAAATCATGTTGTAGATTAGGAAATGCAACAAGGCATTTCATTTCTGATTTATCCACTGCCATGGTTTAACCGCGTATGTCCAGTCGTCTGTCGGTCCGTCCTGTAAGTAACGCACTCAGTTTTCTGACCTTCTTTGAAGCCATCAAGCAGATCTAATTAATAGTTTGTTTTTAGCTGTCGTGTGCCAACTTGTGCATTTCATGTAATTTTGTTAATCATTTGCAAAGTTAAGAAAATGTTGAATTTTGAAACATCTAGAAATATCACGGTTTTTTTTTTTAGCGATTCAGTGGATTCTTTTGACAACATACATATAAAGTTTAGGTATCACTAAAAATAGAATAAATATAATAGCATTTGTTTATGTTTTGTAACAATCTTTAACATGTAATAAATTCTTTTTCAGCGGGCGATACGGGAAACAATTTCCACATGAACCGAGCCAGTGGTATGATAAAGTTAACAAGGGCTATAGATTTTGACACTTTGCTGGCGAATCCTGTAGAATTGACGGTGTTAGCCACAGATGGAGGCGGTTTAGAAGACTCTGTTACAGTCAGGGTATCTGTCACGGATGTTAATGACAACAGTCCGTCGTGTTCCCCCACCATTCTCCAGACTGCTATAGATGAAACCGTCCCCATTGATTCCAACGTATGTATTATTCAAATTTCTTCTTTTATCCAAACCAACCAATGTCAAATCAATTACCGAATAATTAAATTTAATTATCAAAAATAAAACAAAAATATATGTTGATGTAAATCTTATCACCTGTGTTACATGGGAAAAAGTTAAATGTAAAATAAGGTTTATCTGAATAGCTTGGGAACAAGGTTGATGTTACGTTCCAATGGCTCGTTTCATCTTGATTTAGTATAGAACTAATCCCAGGTTTCACAAAGCGAGATTAGCTCACGTTGAACCTATTCCCAGGTTGAACGTAACTGTCATGGCAACACTATGTCTTCAACATGGTATATATGAAGACATGCTTTCATGCTGTCATGGTATTTACGTTATCTAAGATCGCGTTGTGAAACGGGCCCCTGCCTTTATAATGTCATATCTGTGGAATGATATAGCTACATGTGTGAATGGAATTAAATATGTTAACTTCTCAGAAGCATTTATGAGATAATAATTACATGTTTCTGTACTTCAAGGTTCAAACAGTATCCTGTACAGATCCGGATAGCTCGGACACTCTCGCTTACGCCATCATCTCGGGGAACACAGGCAGTGCATTCAACGTATCGCAAACTGGACAAATTCAGCTACAAAACGGTAGTCGTAAATTCAGTCACTAGAGAAATTATAATTTGTTTTTAAGAAGTAAATTTGTTCCAGACGTAATTAAATTGATAAATTAACACAGTTGTTTAATTTAGTATCATTTGAATTGACTGTTAGTCTGTATAAATACAATAATCTTAATTCTTTATATATTTAAACCACAGTAAATGGCCACTAGGGCTTCTCCTAAAAGTACAATTACACATTTCCTTGTGTTACAGAGGAAACATATAAGCTAGTTTTATTGCAATGTTAATATTCAGCGAACTGTGAATAGTTTGGTTATTTTCTCATTTATTCTTTGTATCTCAGCTGTGGATTTTGAGTCTGGTGTCCCCAGTTATTCCTTGGTGGTAGAGATAACAGATGGTACTTACTCTGTAGAGGTTCAGGTTGTCGTGGACATCAACCCAATCAATGAAGACACTCCGGTCTTTTCACCAGTGGAACAGAATGTCACATGGGCTGAAGACACGGCCACGTCTACCACCCTACTGACCCTAACAGCTACAGATAGTGACACAGGAGTAGACGGAGATATCAGCTATACTATTGTGTCAGGTAAAACCACACCTTTTAATAATACTTATGTTATTAATTGTCCCATCATTTGTGTTTAAGTAGTATCGCATGGTCTGTAATATTACCAAAAAAAAAAGCAAGAACTTACAACAGAAAGTCTTTAACAAGCAAAGGTAAAAAGATTATTCATATATATTTTGAATAAATGAAGAGAGAAAAATTTATATATAATATACTAACCACTACTGAAATACAATAGTAGGTAGATTCTGTGGGAAAAAACCCCCATGCGAAACACAAGGATCTGTTTCTTAAAGCACTATATTCAGACAGATAAGAGATCGAAAAGAAAAACATTACTTTTCAACTTTTCAGTCAGTCAAAGTGGAAGCTCTAAGTTTGGTATTGACGCCTCTGCTGGGGACATCATCCTTGTGAATGAACTGGATTACGAAAGTTTATCTCCCTCAGCAAAGTATTATGTTCTTACTATTAGAGCTACCGATGGCGGTGGACTTCAGGTAAGATAAAATATTGACGGTAAGTTTTAAATGTCTATTTTGCTGTTTCCACATAATTTATGAGAAATAATCAGCAATATTTTTAAACGTTTGATTCCATTTTATGCTGCTAAAGTTTTTATATTTTATTCAGTTTTTATTATATTAAAACGTGTCTTTTTCAGGGGATGGGAACTCTCAGTGTCCATGTGTCTGACGTGAACGACAACTCCCCGTCTTGTAGTTCCACATACATAACTATGTCACAGGCTGAGAATACTCGTATGTATACCACTAGAAACCCCTCTGATAACACTTTAATCCCCTCTCTATTAGTCATTTTGTACATATAGGGCTCAACTGTATAGACATTCTATGGCTTTGCGCGTTTGTCGGTTTTTTTTATCAGTTTAATCGAAATTTCTATTTTTAGCTGCTGGAAGTCTTCCGTTAACATTATTGGGACCATTGTCATGTAATGATTTGGATGGCGGGAATTTTGGGACGATAACATACGGATTGAGCCAGAGTCCTTCAGGATCTGAATTTACAATTGACATTGCAACGGGGGAAATAACATTGGCCAGTATGTAACCCAATTCATTTATGTATCTTACATAAATGTTTTACGTGTTCTATTATTTGTGTCGTATGGAAATCAATAGGGACAGAGCAATTTAGACCTATTTGACCAGTTTGTTGGCACATAAAACATATAACATACGGTAACACAATGAAGTCTGACGTCCTGTAATAAATTGCTGCATCTTTGAAAATGGAAAATATTAATGTTGTCAGCTGGAGTCTTTGATATTTAACTCGCGTACATCAGCTTTGCTGCATAGCATTATTCCCACTGATGAGTTTTACAAATTAGAGTAAAACTACAACTCCAAAAAGATACACATGGATACATGGTGATTCAATATTACAGCTTGGCTGTATACCGCATTACTCGCTTGAGACCAATTTAGACCAAAGCAATATGACATGAGCTAACAGCGCATTTTAATTGTTTTCGTTAACTGTGTTTTTCAGGTGCTCTGGATTTTGAAACTGCGAGTTCTTTCACTCTAACCGTAACTGTTCATGATGGCGCCACCCCGGCTAAATCCACAGCGCTGACGGTCAAGGTGACGGTAACTAACTTAAACGATGGAGTGCCCTCCTTCAGTGGATCCTTTGATACGGACATTGCTGAATCAGTATCCGTAGGCCAGTTAGTCCTGCGTGTGACAGCTTCAGATCCTGATGATATAAACACACCTGAAGGAAATCTCCTCTATTCTATTATATCAGGTGACCCAAGCAATCAATTCGTGGTAGATAGTTCATCTGGACAGTTAATTGTTAACAAGCAGCTCGACAGAGAAACTGTAGCTTCCTATTCTATTGTGATACAGGCCAAAGAAGAGGCAGGTACTAACAGTGTCACAACCGTTGTAAATGTGAACGTGACTGATGTTAATGATAATTCGCCGACTTGTCCAAATTCAGTGATCACCACATCTATAAATGAAGATGCTGCGATTAGTGATGTTGTCCAGACTCTCTCTTGTACAGATGACGATGGTGACACTATTTCGTACAGTATAGCATCAGGTGACTTGTCAGTATTCCAGATATCCACCAATGATTTAACTCTCAAAAGTTTGGTTGACTACGATCTTGGGACACGATCTTATGATCTAATTATATCGGCTTCGGATGGGACAAATACTCAGGATATTCAGGTGACTGTCGACATAAATCCACTCAATGAAGGCACACCCATCTTCACGAGCGCAGGTAAGATCTAGAATTATATAAAACGTTATAGTCCTACCACTGTACAATTGGCCTACCACTATAAAAAAAAATTGTTAAATATTTTAATAACGATAATCCATTTTATACGCAGAGAAAGTTTTGAAAATGTTTTTCATTTTACTTATCAATATTTCTAGGTACATACAACGTAGATACTGCAGAGGATGAATCAGTTGGAAATGGAATAGCCAGTGTTTCTGCTGCTGATACTGACTCCTCTGACAATAGTCATGGCCAAGTCCAGTACCGTTTTGTTTCTGCATACCCCCAGTTTCTGATTGATGGTGGAAGCGGACGGATAACACTGCAGTCTTCTTTTGACCGAGAAACTCTGGACACATATACTCTTTTGGTTGAAGGCAGTGATGGGACACTCTCATCAACAGCTACTGTGGTTGTTAACGTCACAGATGTCAATGACAATGATCCTATATTCAGTGCCTACAGCTATAGGTACTTCTGTTTACAAAAACCTAGTCTTATTTCATTTATTGTAATCAGAAAAATAAACTGGGGCGTCTTTCTTAGGAAATTCTGTGTTTCGAGACGCCTTTTATTCAACACCGGTTACATCACGACTTAACCTTTCACTGTGCGCCCTTTTTCTGCCTTCGAATTTCTAAATTTTGAATCATTCGTTCATAAGTCCACTGATTAGAGAAAACAGTTACACCAATTTAGCAAAAATGTGCAATCAATACACAGGATATGTCTTGTTCCAAGAATTTCCTACCAAAGATAGACCAGCATTACTAGCTGATGGTCATATATGGAAATCAGTTACATGACATAGGAGAGGATTAAATATTACATTCTTAATCTTGCGAGGTCTGCCTACTCCGTGATTCTGATCTCGCATAATGTTGGCTCGCGTTTCCTCAAAAACAAAATCTTTTAGTAATAACTCCTTGAGCATTATATAAAGCTTCTATATGAAAGGCTCCAGAGAGTGCTCTGAAATTCAGGGATCGCGAAAAAACGAGTGGAGATATTCGAGACGTCATGATAAATATTCATTTTCCCGCCAACTTCTTCTATAGATTATGACCTATGGTTCAGTTTAACAGCCAACGCCATTGGCAGAGACGGTGTTGCAGGATACCTGGTCTTTATTGTAGTGGTTACTATTGCAGTGTCGAATGTGAATGATATCGCCCAGGCCCCGGAAAGTCTCTTGGTATTTTTAATGCTTTTTATGAAAAGTAAGAAGAATCGTGCCCTGGTGAACTTTCGTTTTATTGCCATCCGATGTAAATTTAATGATTACCATCGCTAAATCACAATTTATTATGCCATATTCATTGTGTGCCTTTTTGACTTGAATACTTAATACTGCACATCGCACACCCCTCGCCCCACCCCAACCACACACACCAGCCCTTTAATGCTGTTTGCTGTGTTACGTATAGATATATAGATCTTCGTTGTAAATTCTACACGGATTACAGATATATATTTCTAAAAGCAATCACACTGGCACAGGGATGTAGATTAATTAAAATCGATGAATCATCTTATGTTCTAGATAACTCCCAGAGAGAAATTTCTTAATAAACCTTAATCTCGAGTTGTGTTATGGGTAACCTACAGACATCTCGAGAAGGTAATAACCATGAATATGGTGAATAAAATATTGTTAAAAATGTAGCTAACAAGATATTCGGCATGGGTTATGAATACCTATATGACCTATACATTTGTAGCTTCTTGACCATCGCTCAGTTTCCTTATGATTTGTATCAAAGGGAAAGGCAACTGTTTTTCGACCTAAACTTATAATTTTTATTGCATTATAAAAATTACAAGACAACCATCTGTATTGCACTTACAATCGAATTAGCATAGCCGTTAATTAGTTAATTTAAAGGGGAACTGACGTCATTGTTCCAAAACACAGTAGTCATATCATCTAGATGTGGCTGTCCCCTATTGCCTTCACTGGTGGATGCTTTCATATAAAACCGAAAGTGAGGGTTCCGTCCCCATTGCCAAGGGAAACAGCAACAACAAACAACTGCTTGTACATATCAACCTGGTTCTAAAAACCGCATGTAAGCTGAAAACAAGCTAAACGTATATGTGTTACTCAAAGAGCTATTTTGATTAGTCCTGATATAACCGAGAATTCATATGCATCGGTTATGACGGTTCTATCATTTAAAACTTACCCGTGAGTCTATTTGCAGCTCCTGTGTCCTGAAAATCAGATATATTTCCAAAATACAACCACCACAGTAAACACTAGTGTATACGCTTTCGTGTGCATCGTCTTTTATGGTAATCCGAACAAATTTTGTCAAGAAATCGGGATAAAAACACACAAGTGTGGCAAAATCTTC
Source organism: Mopalia vespertina (assembly GCA_030265115.1). Classification (NCBI taxonomy): domain Eukaryota; kingdom Metazoa; phylum Mollusca; class Polyplacophora; order Chitonida; family Mopaliidae; genus Mopalia; species Mopalia vespertina. The sequence goes on from JAQQZZ010105090.1 coordinate 10,903, forward strand.
CAAATAGCAGACAGTTGTGACCGCCTCAATTTGAAAGTAGACTGGCCCGGAAGTTTCATTACGTCACTCTCGGAAGAGTCTACTTTCAAATTTAGGTGTTGACAAGTGTCTGCTATTTGGTAGATTTTGCCAAATTAGTGTGTTTTTAGCCCGATTTCTTGACAAAATTTGTTCGGATTATCATAAAGGATGCTGCAAACAAAAGCGTATACGCTATTGATTAATGTGGTGGTTGTATTTTGGAAATATATCTGATTTCAAGGACACAGGAGCTGCAAATAGACTTGCGGTTAAGTTTTAAATGATAGAACCATCATCACCGAGAATTGCCGTTAGGCTATATATGCATATGAATTCTCGGTTATATCAGGACTATATTTTGATATGTATACAACAGATTGACATTGCGCTTGGATGATAAAGCTTGTGTATACGCCGTGTTGTTATAGATGACTTCCAATGCATCCATAAGCAAACGGGCACACTGGTGACCTACTGTGTTTTCGAACAATGACGTCAGTCCTGCCTGTTAAGATAACTAATTTACAGCTATGCTTACTCAAATGCAGTTGCCTTTCCCTTGAAGTTGGAATTAGTAAATGTTATTTGTTTTTAATTCTGTGTTTGTCTTCATTTTCTGATCTATACAAATATGTCTAGCAACAGCGTTTTTGTGTTGGTATCACGTGGCCTTCAGAGTGTGACGTAGTTGCATCACAGTCCACATGTGACAGAATAAATGTAATTTTTTAAATTATTTCTTTGCAGCCCAACCGTAACTCAAAGCGGCCGGGGTGTGCACAGCGCCTGTGCCGATCTGCAGTTCGGATAATCAGGCGGCTGGCGCTGGCATGTAGATTCCGGCCTACCCCGGCTCCTGCAGATCGCAAACCTCTCACAAGTAAGGATTAGTCTTTAAAATCAAAACAGTTGTTGCCTATTATACCAATGGTAACCCACCATTTCAACAACAGCTTTCAATGGACCATTTTGATGACGATGATACACGTATGCAAAACATGCATTTTTGAAACCTTCGAAAATAGAATACAAAAAACACTTTTTCAACATGAAATTACAATGACATATTATAAAAGAAAAACAAGTATTTAATGTATGTCTCATCTGCTCATGTACAGATCAAAGAACCCATTGATAAGCAAACTACTCTGGAAGGGCACTGTAATTCAAATGTGGCAATTTCTTGTCTTGTCATGCTCTGGAAGCATGTCACATTTTCTCTCAGAATACATATATTTCTTAGAATTTATTTCATTTTATCCTCATTTATTGCTTTCTGTTACACAATTTTATGTTATCTATATGTGCATGTGTTTTGGCCCATTTGAACACTCTTAGGCCTTATTATTTCGTACAATACAATACATGGTAGTCCAGTTTATTATTCGTATATTTTATAACTTACAGCCTCAATGCGGGATTATTACACTAGTGAGCTTCAGTTTGCTCACTTTTGCATTTGTTTCCCCCCCCCAATATAATTGGAAATACTGTAAACAACTAAATAAGGCTTTTGATTACACTGACGTCTGTAATTACCAAAATATGTAAAGTAAGTAACTTTTATTTGAAATGTATCAGTAATTAAATCATACCTTATGAGCTTTCCATCTTTATCCAAAAGATCACCTATAAAATTAACCGTTTAGCGATGCCAGTCCTGAATAAAAACTGGCTTGCCACCTACACAAATACCATTGTTATCCAAAATATTCATTGAAAAATCATCACTTAGTGTATACATATCCTTTGTAACATCTATTAAATTGCCTCCAGGCTCTCAATACATCCACCCAAAATGGATTAGTACACCTTTGTATAAGTGTACTTTAGAAGTTATCTTCCCTTTGGATTAGTGCAGAAACCCTGGCTATACAAGATTTAAAAATTAATTCATACTCAAAGCTGTTTTGAATTAACCTTCTTAACCAAGAGATTTTAAGTACTGTTTTTTTTAGTCCTCCGTCACCATCGTCCTGTAGCATCACATCTCTTTTAAAAAAGAACAGTTTCGACCATTGTTCCCATTCCAGATGAATTTGGTGCAGGATTGTTTGGAAGTTTAAATCAACCATTTTAATAACAAAAGGGGAGAATATAATAATGCCCAGATTATTAAAGTCTGTCTGATCCCAGTCAAGTTTGCATCGGTGATTAAATGTTTCACCACAATATAGTTTCTTGTTATGTTAACTTTCTATCCTGACATATTTGAAAAGGTTAGTGCCTCATTTAAATAATTCTTCGATCCATCTAAGATTAGGCAAGTATCTTCTGCATATTGAGATAAATTCCGTGACACCTATTGTAATAACTTTAATTTTTGTATTATTTTATATAAGTATGGCAAAGATTTCTGCCCATAGGAGAAAGATATAAGGAGATAAAGGACCCCCCTGTGATATAAGTATTAACCATGCGATATTCTAAAGAAATCTGACAGGAATCCATTCTGAATAACTGCCATTTTAATATTGTGGTGAACCAGTGCCATCAACTTTATTCAGTCATCTCCAAAGTTGAACATTTCTAAAACTTGGAAAATGAACTCCCTAGAAAACAAAACAAAAAATAGCAGAAGCCCTGGGATGTTTTGTTCATTAGTGTGTTCTATGATGTCATAAATTAGACAATTATTGTCACCTATAAATCTGCTTGGCATAAACTTGGTTTGACATGTTGATATTAATTGACCAAGAATAGTTTTGATTTGTGCTGCAATGCATCTTGCTACATTTAGTCTCCATTTTTCATAAAAAGCTTAGGCTTATCTCTGTTACGCAATAAGGTAATTATTGCTTCTTTCTTTGGAGAGGATAGTTGGTAAGGTTTCAAGTTAATATTTAACAAGCTGTTTTCAGTGTTTTGATCGGATTGATCACTTTAAAGTACAGTGTAAGTAACGTCTCTAAAGTCCTTTTTAAATGCCACTTGCTGTGACTTTAGGCCTGTATGAAAGCAGAGCAAGTATAGATTGAAATTAGATTGCCTTAATCATTCGCCAGTATAAGGCATAGGCCCCTACCGTTAAACACAAATTGAATAGTAAGCACATTTCTCTTTATTTCTCTGGCCAGTTTGATTATGTTTCCGCTGAAGAGATCAAGCTTGTACAATAACTAGGTCAGATGAGTCTACATCATGCTGAGCAATTACCGAGTGTTGTTGTTGTTCGTGAGTGGCAGTGATTAGTGAATCACTAGGCGGTTAATAGCCATTGCTTTTGATACATGCCACCAACTGTTATAGGTCGCATATTAAGTGACATACTTTCGGACGAAATTTAAAGTGAGATAGGTGAACTTTGTTTGTTTCAGTTGGGCAGTGACATATCAGGATTTCTTTCATGATACATAATACCTATATTTCACTGCAGTGTGATAACACTTTTTGCTATTCACACTCAACTTTGACCCTCTCAGTGCTTTCCTTCATGACATTACACATTTGTGTTTGATTGATTTAAAAGGGGACTCCAGTATAGATTGCACTACAGCAAACTCAGATATAGTGAAATTAATTAGGAAAATTATATTATTTATTATCTTCTATTACGGTCAAGTCATAGGAATCTCAATTGAGTAGACAGTCCCATTCACTTCGGACATTATCATGTCATGATGATCATACCTTAATGGGCAATCTGTGGTGGTTATGAGTTTCTACTTGATATAAATAATATTAATTTTATTATTACACATAAAATTTAAATACCATAATTGATGCTGAATGGAGGAAAGGTTATTCTTTCAACCATTAACTGAAGCAATATTTATGGTTTTCAGGGGGTTTTTTCTTCAACTAAAAGGGTACCTGTTGATATTTTATTTATGATTGTCATGTCTATATCTATTTTGTACACTGTAATGTAATGGGTAGTGGTCCAGTACTGTACCCCCAAACTTTGGCCTCCAGAACATGAGATCCACTCAATATTTAATTCCAAACTTGGTACTTGTTTCAATCAGGTATTAAAGTTGTGCCGGTTATGGTTTTGCCTTGTCTACTACCCATACTGCAATCTAATTGATCCAGGTTTCCAAAGCACATTTCTAAATAAACATTTTACATATATTTAATAAACATTATCAATTATCAATTCAGATTCGTCATCAGCTGTTAGCCAAGGAATTTCTAAAGATAGGACCAGAATCCCCCCAAAGCCTTCTGTTCACATTAGTCTGGACAGAACCAGAAAAGGCCAACAAATAAGTGGAAATAAACAGGGTCCTATTCCGAAGGAAATAACATCCAACAATGAAAAGAGAAATGCTAGCAGCTTTGGAAAACAACAGTGTACTGATGCGAGTACTCCTAGGACCCCAACAGATATGCCAACTAGTAAAAACACAACAACACCTAGAGATGAAAATAAACCTCAATGTTGTGTTGAGAAAGAGGGGATAATGACCAGAAAAGAACCTGGTCAAGACAAGGCTATACAAACTCATATCATGTCTGAATCAAACCCATCCCAGATGACCGCTGCTTCCGAAAAGGCTCCAATGTCAAAAATAGCATCAACGCAATACACAAGGCCATTCTTTGCAGAAAAATCAACTTGTGCTTCACAGACAGTCCCAAATTCAACAACAGTAGCAACACAAAGCACTGGACCATCGTTGACATATACATCAAACCAGGATGCTTGTTATCCACTTGAAGACAAAGATAGTCTTACTAGGCTGTCTACAGATGAACTTTCTCAGAAAATGGTGGATTTGGTAAGCCACAATATTGGCCTTTCAAGAGAACAGACATTATTTCATAGTAACACAATCAAGAGCAGAATTGTTGAATTACTTAGTGATGTCCGTCAGTTGGCTGATGATTTCAGCCATCCAAGAGATGATAATATCATTGTTAATGAAAACTGTATTGGAAGAGACAATGACAACAGCTCTGTAGACATTGCACATGAGCTATCAGATGCCATCAATGACTGCAGCTCAGATGAAGTTTACGTGGATGCTGAGGAATTGCCCAGTACTCGTCCAGAAAGTGTGTCATTGCAAAGTGCAGACATGGAACTGGTGATTGATTTAGAAGAAGCAATGGCTGACATGGATCTGCTCAGTGATACAGTTGAAGTGAAT
>JAQQZZ010105101.1:0-16016 GCA_030265115.1 Mopalia vespertina
AAAACCGGGAGGAAACCTTGTAAAAACCACCCCCGCGATTGCCGGAGCCACATCTTGTGACTCACTCATATACCTGATGGTCTACAGGCAGACTCGATCCTGTGAATGGTACATCGAAGTAGGCTCAGAAAGCGCACTCGCTAACCACTAAGCCACGGGCCCCAAACGTTAGGAGAGAGATAAGGTACTGCTCAGGTTAACGCTCATAGAGAATGTGTCATGTTGTTCAAATGAGTGAAGGGGTCTCCTGTTATAAAGTAACAGATAAATAAGCCAGAGCAGAACAAACGTTAATATAGTTTGTTTGTTTGATTGGGGTTTAAGGCCGTACTTAAAGTTATTTCACTCACATGATGACGTGCCAGACCCAACCCAATGAGTGAAGGAAACCACCCCTGACACCACTTGCAACAAATAAAAACATCACAGGACAAATAAAGGACAATTACAAAACATCACAAACATATCGGCTCCCTGTTCTTCTTTAGCTCAGAAAGCACCAGGGCAACAGGAAGCTCCCTCCATCCGCCCACCTACATATATGTATAACAATTAAGCGAAAATACATGGAAGGAAATCTCCACAAATCTCTCGCCTGTTGCTCTGTTTGTGAAGAGTAGTGAAGCACAGTACATGTATTTGTTTGATAATGGTTTTAACCTTTCATAAAGGTTATTCCACTCATATGACGGCATGCCAGCCCACTAGCGATGGACTGAAAACAAATAATGACATGGTGAGGCTAGAACTGAAAAGATCAGCTTTGTGCTGCCCCTTAGCTCAAGGTGAGAGTACCACAGCCACAAAACATGATCCCTCCAAGTCTGCATGGGGTACAAGAAGTTTCTACCAACCACTAATGGGGATGGTGGAAAACAAGACTATACGCTTTTCCCAAAAAGTGACTTTAGTTGAATGAGTAGGTGAGGCATAATATGCCATGTAGTATAATTATGTGTGACTTTAGAGACATGTTCTGTCCACTGCTAAACTGATAATACAATTACATGTAGAAAGAGGAGTAAAGCTCTAAAGACAGGCACTAAGAGGACGATGTCATTGGTTATCTATACATTGACTTTGGCAGCTTGTCATGTGTTAAATTAATTGACAAATTACTATTGGTGAATGGTGCTGTCAAGGTGGTCCTTATTGAATATCCCTGTATATCTGCAAATCATCTCCTATCACATAGATCTACTACAAGTTGAGAATTTGTATGTCAAATTTTGCACAACGCTAAGTAATTTGACAAATCAAAATTACTTGTACTGAGTGACTTTAAATCCTTTTAAAGATGGCACTCTTAACCAGGTTTTATTTCATAAAAATCTTAAACTAAGATTTCAGTTGTAGATTCAACAACAGTCAATGAGCAAAAACAAGCTCAGTGAGTTTATCTGTCGGGCTACTTTTGAGATTGTGTCTGACAGACTGATGGATGGTCTGGGAGGTAATTGGTCCTCCCCAAGGGGTAACAAAGTTCCATTAGTACATCAGACAAAGATACAGAGGCTTTGTCTAAGAAATTAAACCACACTTTCTACCACAGTCCCTGCTTCTTTCAATATGCTTTTCAACTAACAGTTACAACAAAGGTATGAACAATGTGGAGGCAAATGTCCTCTAATTAAGGAAATGTCCCTTAAAAGGAGGGATAAAAATAGAAATTTATGTTTAAAACCATATACAGCCAAGAGAGATATTACACAGAATAGATCTAGGCCCAAAAAGTACAAAAGAAAAAGGTACTGATGGCATATAAATAGCAGGGTTCGAAATTATGGATGCATAGGTGCACCCAGATTTGGCCTTGTGCGTCCAATATTTAAATACGGATTCACACTGTGCACCCAACACATTATGGTCAACAGGGAAGCTAATTTCATGGAAATAATTTGCCATCACTTACAGTCAATGAAAATTTATTTGCCACCCTTAGAGTTCTCAAAGTTACAATTCAGCATTGATCAAGTGTCTGATATTTGAAAAGGAAGAGAATTTATCATTGGGCAACCATTTCTGTTCAATTGTTTCCTTTTTTCTATATAATTTACTGAATTAACTGTTGATTGACTTATTCGTCATGTTTGCTTCATACATACTAGCCATTTATATTGGTGATAAAAACTGTGCACCCAATTGAAAACTGTGGATACACATCGGCACCCCAATTTTATTTTGAAAATCTACCCCTGAATAGACACATTACATAGTGTTAAAGCCAGATTGTTATTATCATTGATATAAATGCACAGAGAATAGATATTGGCAGGCCCCATGAAACTGTATATAAATAAATTGAACCAGTATAAAGCTCTACATCAATATTTGCTTTATAAAGGACATAAAATGTCTATTTCTAGTTTTATATTAATACCAAAATAAAAGGCTGTTTAGTTTATCAAGGAATGCTATTCAAAGAGAAAATTTAGCTGATTTTCAATTGCGATACTCTATGTGTACAACCAGGTATGGAAATAAAACAAGTGTTGGCATCCACAAAAAAGGATCTAAATAATCAGTCATTGATCCAATTAGCAGGTATAAACTGCTTATAATTGCTCATCAGATTCATTATTAAATCAAAATACATTATGAAAGAATATTGACAACAAAAATATTTAGAAATAGGAGATTTGGGAAATTAGTTTCAGTTTGTGTCATTATTGACCTAGATTGGCAATATTGTGGCAGAAAAAGTGATAATGATATATTTTTGTTTGTTTGTTTGATTGGGGTTTAAAGCCACACTTATGTTTATTTCATAATCACAGGACTCACAATGACATCACAACAGAGCAACTTCTTGTTGCTCCTTAGTTCTGAGAAATTCAAGCTCTAAGCTATGAGCAATATAGATGCCAGCCACCTCCATGTTGAGAGGGCTATCAGCCTAAGTGGTTTTTGGCTGACATTGCTTACGAAGTGGTCTGGTCTGGCTATTTTCTTTTGGGCGATCTTTTAGAAGACGTACATGTGAGGCATTAAAAGCCTACAAGTCAAGTTCCCTAAGCCAGTGGTTGCTAATGGAGGGGAGCATGTCAACATAATCAGCAAGGTTTCCACAGACAGGATTGGAGTGATGGAATGTACAGCACAATGACTTTATACTGTCTTCTTTCATATTAAACCATCCCATTATCTCCCACACATAGTTAGAGACTCCAGAAAAAAATGTACACATACATGTAGATGTAGTAATGGTTTATGGAGAAAACCCAAACAGAATTGACCAAAAACTCCGTAAATATATTTTGAATAAATGAAGAGAGAAAAATTTGCTTGCCTCTGTAAATATAAATGTATATATTTTGAATAAATGAAGAGAGAAAAATTTGCTTGCCTCTGTAAATATAAATGTATATATATGTACTATTTGAAATCTCTACAATAACATTGATTGATTGATTGGTGTTTTACACCTTGCTAAAGGCTATTTCACTTGTATGACGGCGGTGAATTCCAACAATAATTGACACTAGCACAAACAAGATGTGAAACGTTTCCATAATGTTGGAAAGTTAATTTTCCTCCCGTGCTAAGTAAAGACAGTATTGTTCCTCTTCAAACAAACTGCCCTTTAGGGCTCTACAATAACAAGATATATGATGAATGTAATAATACTTATAGGCTTTATGCCAGAACAGTCCACTCTAAACATTCTGACAGACCTAAACATATATATTATTTATCTTGGAGAGGATACAAAGTATTCCTGTGGGGTCTAGTCTCCAGGATGTCAGGAAAATGCACAGCACCATGTTCTCACTTTAACGCAGACTATTTCACTGTAGACGAAGTCACAATCACAATGTTTAGTGGTAAGTTTTGAACGACATTTAGAAGTGGGGTAACATTATTATAACATTTCTAAATAACCACATCTTGTTTTGAGATAGATCACAATGTTTCGATACATATACCTGTATCGTCATCAGCTGTCAAAGTGAATCCTGCAGAGAAATAAACATGGCCAATCAAGCAACAAAACCTTCCCATATATGTTTCTTTCTCTGCAGGATTCACTTCGACACCTGATGACGATACAGGTATATGTATTGAAATGTTGTGTTCTATCACAAAACAAGAAGCAGTTATCCAGAAATTGTATAATAATGTTTAGCCATATTTAATTTAGTGGTCTGAACACTTTTCTGAGAGGATTGCCATTGCATTTTGAGACCTAACTAATTAACATATTAATTGTAAAATTATATGTGCTATCAGTCTTATTTAGACCCATTATAAAATAGCATTGTTCTCCAATACTCCGGAATGAGCAGAGATTTGTGTGTGTTTATAGGAGGAGTGTTTGATCGGAGTTCTATGTCCATCATTGCCTATTCCACTCAGAAAACCAACATGGTGATAACAAACAATGACAAGATAAAAGGCTAGTGTCAGTTACAGTCATAAGACAGCAAGTTCATCTACAGTTACAAAGTGCCAGCTACGCTTGTACCAGCTTTAGGTTGCTAATAACCTGAGAGCACCAGGGCACAGGAAATGCCAAGCATCCAACAAGATCACAAATCAGTAGGAGGGAGTTGTATAGGAGTTTCCTGTGATTGAACTGGTATCCTTCTGAAAGGATTACTAAGCACCTGTCTTCCTCCACTAACTACTTACTGGTCACATTGATGATACACTTACACATGTAGGAGTCAATGTAAACACCATTAATCCAACAGTGAATCCTTCTAAGAATCAGTTCTGTCCTTAATCATTTGAAAAACAATAAATGTGGTTTTACATGTAGTAGCCCGCATGCAAAGTGAGCTAGTTTCTGTTACTATGGGCCGCAGGTCCCAGAAGCTCCAAAACTTTTGGTGGCTGTACAGGAGCTTCAGAAAAATCGGAATTCTACATATCGCTCTTCATGAGCCTTAATTCTATTTTTTGGTTTGCTGTAATACCAATTTTTAACAAAATAACTTCTCAGTGAATTCAATTATCACTTAGTGAAATTTAAATAGTTTACAGATGCATTGAATTTTGTGTGGTATGGTCACTGATTAGTGTTTTTATAAATACTCAAAGGTATAACAGCCAAAAGAACTTGTCAAAGTAATTGAAATTAGACATATCAAATGTTCCCATTTAAAAATGCTAGTATTGCGGGGGTTGTTAACGTTTTAATGAGTTTTTTTCTTGGTTTTCTATCCTCTTTAATCAAGGAACTGTTGGCCGCCCTAATGACTATTCATGTTTATTTTAATTTATTCACTGTAGGAAAATGGTTGCCACTAGGCTACATCATATAGGCAGCTGTCTTGTAGAGTTCACATACACAACGAAAGCGCTTGTCATTTGATAATTTTCTACAATACATGTACTGGATTTATATTTTTAAAAATATAATAATAAATAAATATATTTATAAATACGTGGACTGGTACAAGTTTAAATCCATTGGTATTTTGTTAAATACCAGTCCTGGTATATATTTTTTGTTTTCAATTGTTGTTGTATGCCTAAAGTGTTTTATAACAATCCTTGTAGCCATTTGTAGGCCTATAGTGGGACTAATTGTCAGAATACTGCAATTTATTAATCTGTTATTAAATTAAGAATTTTTGTGTCTTTCTTGTCGGGCCACTGTATATATATAGTAATTACAAGGATATCTCAATATATAGGGGCTAAGCTAAACAAATCATCTATTGGGAACAGATGGCTATTATGCCCTGTTTTCACATTCTCTCAGCTCTGGCACAAGCTCCTTTGGTTGTTTTATCTTCAAGGGTATTTCACTTATATGATGACGGATTGTCAATTTCACTCTGTTCCTTGCTTAATTACAGTGGAAAAACCGAGAGGAAACCTCATAAAAAACACCGCCGCGATTGCCGGCGCCACATCATCTGACTCACTCATATACATGATGGTCGACAGACGGACATGATCCCATTGGAGTAAATTGGAGTAGGATAAGTAAGCGCACATGCTAACCACTAAGCCACGGCCGCGGGAACCTAAACATGTGTATCTTGTGGTTTCTGGGAGTTGTGACTTTAGTCAGTCTACTATGTCAAATTATTCAGTGGGGATCACGGTAAATGTCATCTTATTGCTGCTATTATTAATTACACTAAATGCTTGTTGAATGCTTATAAAATTGGATTATAAAGATAAAGTTCAATTTCAGATTTGCTGCATTTGACAAATAATTACACAAATTGGTTAATGGTTTAAAAATTAAGAGAATACAAAGGTAGGGCTCTGCTGACATAGTTGGCTGTTTGTTGTCACTTGTTTAAAATGTTTACAATTTGTAGTTACAAGCTTGAAAATCGTTGTAATTGTCGTGTTTCTGGCATTTATTGAAGATGTCATGCAGAATTGCCAGTATCAATTACATGTAACTATCCGCTTATAAACCAGACGAATCTCAGCTGTTGAGATGAAATTTAGGCTAACTGGTCAGTGATGTTTCTAATTGGTTAGTGTGAAATTTATATGTAACTCATTATTAGAGACTGATTTCTCTATCTGTATCATGACTATGGCAGCTACAATTACTGGTAGTCAGATTACTCAGGAAGCACCGAGTCAAATTTGTTCTGATTTACATGTACATGTACAAGCATCTCTGGTTATTTGAAATAATAAAATCCTTAAAGGACTCATGAAAGTAACATGGTTTGTTTTTTTTTGACCAATTTTTTTTTACGCAAACTATTTAAAATGCATGTAGTTGATGGCTTTTTTGCTCTTTCTTCGATCCTCTTCTGTGCAGCAGCCTAAGGACTTTTTTTTTGGTCAAAGTGTAGCATTGATTTGCTACATCTTAGAGCAGATTCTCTGTTCCGTCTCTTAGACAATGTCATTTTATCCTTCTCAAATAAAAAGCACTTTTTCATAATCTGTGAATCTAAAAGGACTTGCCAATTTTGCAACAGGAACAACACATGAATCAATATTAAAATGGGCATAAAAAAGAAACACACACAAAGTGCACTTGACCAACTTACTATCTTCAGGTATAGTGAAAGTCAACATAAACCAATAATTTAAAAAATATGACAGGCTTTATTTTTTTGTACAAACAAGGCAAAGATTGAGAGCTTACATAAGTCTCTTAATGATCCACACACATAACTGGTACAAAGACATGTAAACTTTTCTTTCCTATATTGTTAAGTTGAAGATGGCACGGACGTTTTTAAAAATGACAAAACTGTGTCAGTCCAAGCGGTCAGTTTTCAAAGGAAGGTATACAGTGCCCTCCATCCCATCTAAGTATAAATCCTTGTAGGCAGATCTCAACCTGAAAATCCTCTCCCCAGATGCTTGTTTAAATAACTCTTCAGTAACAGTCACCTCCCATACTTTGTCTTTAACTCACTAGTCTCACATTACACATCTCATTTCATCGAATTTGAAAAATATTTGCTCTATCTGGTATTTAGGATCTCCATATCGAGAAAAAGTCATAATGGTTATTTGGGTGCTGAAACTTTGCAAATAAATCACATTGAAACAAATGAGTAAATAAGGAAGATTTACGTCGGATTAACACCAGAGTGTGTCAAACAATATGCTTTTCGCTAAGTAACAAACAATTGGACACTCACCAGGACTTAATGGATATCTTTGGGTAAAATAATTTGTGTGCCATTTATTCAAAGCCACTACGCTGGCAAAATAATCGCTGAGTGCCACCATAAATTATGGAAACTCCATGCTGGAATCATCTGATTTCCTTAAAAATACTGGGCAGCAAGGCTGCCAAAGAGCTCACCTGTTCTGCCAATGCAAGGGAATGCATTTCTTTTGCCCTAAAGGTAACAATGCAAAATAATTGAATATGTCTACATAAAGCTCGTTAGAGTAATTAATATGCACATAGTGAACCGAACTGACAATATCCCTCTGGTTTCATGTTGTGTGATATTTACCTGAAATTTAAGAATAATCTGGCCATTCAATTTGGAGTTATCGTGTTTAACGCAAATTTACTTGGAAAGCTTGTTAAAGTAATTAATATGCATATGAGTTGAATAGATTATATCCCTCTCCTCTCATTTTGTGGGATATTTGCCTTAAATTTTAGAGTAATCAGGCTATTCAATTTGAACATACAGTGCTTTACACAAATTTTAAAGCAAATTTACTTGAAAAGCTTGTTAAAGTAATCAATATGCATGTAATGGGCTGAACTGATAATATCCCTCTTCCCCCATGTTGTGTGACATTTGTCCCAAAATTTAAGGACAATCAGGCTATTTATTATGGAAATACAGTGCTTAATGCAAATTGGACACTATTTCCTCTAAAACACTATCACTTAAATAGCATTATTAATATGCACAGATTTCCATATAATTTAATATAATTATCTTTTCCTTTCTGGTCAGACAAACTGTGTGTAACATTTCAGAGAAATTCCCTTAGTTTATTAAATGACATATGTTTTTTTGTTTGATTGGGGTTTAATGTCGTACTCAAGGGTATTTCACTTATATGACGACGTGCCAGCCAAATGGGTGAAGGAAACCACCCTCGACACCACTGGCAACAAACAAAGACAAGATAAACAGATCGGCTTCCTGTTCCCCTTTAGCTCTGAGAGCACCAGGGCAACATGAAGCTCCATCCAACCACCCGCTATTTAATTACAGAAGCTTTTTATGAGTTATAAGTTGAACAGATAATATACCTCTCTTCTTATGTTGTGTGACATTTGTCCAAAATGTCAATCGAGCGATATATATCTATGCATCATTACAGTTCTAATAAAGAGTTAGTTTTAATTTTCATTATGCCACATCAAGTCAAACAGCTCATGGTTCATTAAATTGTTGTTTTTATGGTCACTATTATTTGAATATATGAGGAGCTTCTTTCATGATCTTGCTAGAAGAGAACCGTATTGTCATGTCTAAAAAACATTTTTATAAAATATCACATCTGTTTTACAGTGTAGGCATGGTGAAGATAATCATATCTACATGTACGATGAAGAAAATCTCATATTTTATCTGGTCACCCACCAAACAAATAAAAAAATAGGTGTGGTCTTAGGTGCACGCCAAGAGAAACATTTTGGTTTTCACCACAAAAAATTGAGTTTCACAAAGGCTTAACTTAATACATGTACATGTTTCAATAATAGATATTGTGAATACAGCATTGAACATTTCAGGACTGGCTGAAATTTAATGTTACTTGAGAAGAACATGGTTGTTTGCTTTCTTAATTATATTATTGTCCGCAATCCATCATTTACCCGAAAAACTTCTAATGGAGCTGAGTGCCATCCCTTAGTAACCCAGGTGGCCCTTTACTGGGATAACAAAAACAATGAGATTGCGAAACGTAATATACCCTGGTGAAAATACTAACAAAATATCACTGGTGATATCTCAAAACTATTGTTGTACGGATCTTCAGAAATCCTTAATGACCAAAATTTAATTATTGTTGACACTTTGCATATTTATAATTTCTTCCATAAATGTCTTAAATATCAAGATTGACTTGATGTACCAGTGCCTGATTTTAATATTTTTTTAATATTTTTTTTCAAAGGCTGGATAATATGGATAAACTGATATTTATGTTTATGGAACTACCCCAATTGTTTTAACAATTAATGTAGCACTATAAGCCAACAGCTGTGTGCATACTGTTTGCTAATAATAAAGTTTATACATAAAAAAAGTTTCATAGATCTCTAGTCTTTTATTTCTGGAGTGCGTGGTCGGAGGGAGCTTCATGTTGCCCTGGTGCTGCGAGCTAAAGGGGAACAGGAAACTGATCTGTTTTGTGGTGTCTGTATTGTGTCCTGTATTTGTCCCTTGCCAGTGGTGTCGAGGGTGGTTTCTATCACCCATTGGGCTGGCACGTCGTCATATAAGTGAAATACCCTCGAGTATGACGTTAAACCCCAATCAAACAAACAATCTATTTCTGGGCCAGAAATGGATTGAAGCCCTCTGCAGACTCTGGGCCGCAAATAAATTGAATCAATCTGCATGGACGGACCGGCAGACTTCGGGCCGAAAATGGATGGACATGTAGACTTTGGTCATACCATTATACTACAAATTGGGCATATAAAAACGGTTCTACCAGAAAGTAAATTTAATACATTTTTATTTTCAAATATAAAAGTAATTTGAGGAGTCATTTATGGGACGCTAATGGCTAAGCTATTGGGTGAATGAAACAAATGTTGTCTTGATTATTAAAATCCTAAATTATATACTCAAGGGGGGTAAATCTTGTCGGTCTGCAGGGTAATTCATATCGCACATGTCATCAGCCATCACCATTTCAACCTTACAATACTGCTGTCAAGAAACACTAAAGAATATAGTGAAATAAAACAAATGGCAAATTTGTGAAGGAAGGCTACGTGATAAATCTGCTTTGTGTTCTCTCAGAACTTTGATAGCAGTAAGGCACAGGTAAACAATGTGTCCTGTGATTAACAATTTCCTGCGTTTTGTTGTCAAATACAAAGAATTTAAGCCAGTCGCTGCAAATGCCCCAGATGATGGCTAACAATCCAATGGATAAAGATTGATTGGTCTTTAACACAGAACTCAAGGTATTTCATTTGGAAGACTTATTTTTCTAACAATAAGCAAGAATGCATGTTCAACCTTCTCACCAGGTGGCAGCATCTGTAGGGCGACCTACACTCCAGCCAGAGTGACCTCTAATCCCTCCAGTTTCAGCGCCACCAGTTGTAGGCAGGCCGAATCTAATCGTATTCAACCTCTTCCCATACAGAATGCTTTTACTCGGTTTGATAAGAATCGAATGATCTGTTTACAGACAGAATATAAAATGTTCGCCGTAAAAGGTGCCACCGGCAATCAGTGATTCTTGATTTTGTTCTGGTTCGTGTTCAGCTATTACAAACTCAGAAATAAGTAACAATTTAAAACCAGAGGTGAGTGTGACCTGGGACCTAACATGTTAGGTCCCAGGTGTGACTATCCCATCGGAAGTACTCTTTCAATGAATTAGAAATGAATTTGACACAAATATAACTCTAAAGGAGTGGGGATATTTCTGGGTTTAAATCAAACCCTTTGAGACGGTTTACAACTAAAGAGGTAAAGTTGTATTGGTAAAGTGTCTGTGTTGGAGTTAAACAAGCTAAAACTATCATTATGTCCACTTCAACTTTTTATCAGGGAAATGGTTAAATCTGACCCCACACAATTCCCTACCTTTCCCTCTGTTCAAAGTTTTAGAGTAGATAATTTCACCAAAAAATATGAAGGACAATGCCACAATTTTGTGAAATAGAGAGAAAAAGGGAATTCCTGGCACCATTTTGCAAATGAGGCAGTTGACGTGTTGCGAACATGGCATGCAACACTTTATCTTGCCACCATACACCAAACTTATTATGGTCATTATGTATCATTGGAAACCAGAGATTTGATTGGAATGACCCCAATTTTAATGTAGTTTAGTGTCCGACCAATGGGTTTCCAAAATTTGAAAACCCTGCTTAGAGCGGTATGGTTTTAAACTTGTTCACGTTGTCTGTAATACTATTATTATGCATCCTTTTGTTTTTATGGAAACCAGAAATACAATGTGAAAACCCTGTGTTAAGTGGTATTGCTTTTATCATGTTCACACCCTCTATACAGACGGATGGACGTCATGACGACATAATCACTATGGCATAATATGGCGATGGGATAAAAATAGTTCAGGTGAAAACCAAAGGCAATGGAGAAATTCTACAAAATATTTGGGAGACAAATTAGTGACTGCTAAATTTATTACTAGTTTTCTAAGGGTGGTCACTATAGAAACTCTGGAAAAAGTAAGTTAAGAAATCCTATTTGATCGTGAACATTGAATTATTTATTGACATGGTGATAAAGAAAATCTAGCACAAATATAATCTGCTATATTAACACAGAAAATACAACTATAATAGCATGTTGATTTAACAAAGAATAAAAGGATGTTCGACATACAGATATTAAGAATCTTTATCTAGTATATAAGTATGTATACTTTTGATTGTAGAATGTTTAAATAGTTGAAGTTCAATCAATTTTACTGATGAAGATTAGTCTGCTTTTCTTTATGATAGTGATCACCTGGACAGGTGTTTCATCCCATACTTACCGGTATTTCACCTATATGACAGCTCTGTATCCAACTGTCAATACCCACTGTACTGTAGTCACACTAACCAGAGAATGTGAAGTGTTTTACTGTATTGGAAAATTTATGTTCCTCTAGTGCTATATATAAAGGACAAAATGCTTGGAACCAAACGCCCTAAACAAGAGGGTCTAAAACAGGACAACAGCTGCTGTACTGCAAAATTTGAAATGGGTTCTCAGGTGTAATTCTGAAGTAATGTACCAAGTACTGTATTATTTTCACAAGTATCTCGATGCTGATTGAACGAATCACTTATTTAACCCAAAGCAATCACAGGTTATAATCTAAAAAAGTAAAATTAAACTACATTAAGAAATTGACATCAAACAAAAGCTTTTTCCAATGAAAACACATAATACAATAGCATATAATATAAATGCACAATTGTTTCACTCACATTTACCAAATTGTTTTCCTGGTATTGGTTACACATACCAGGATATTTATTAAACTGTGGCCCCTGATGGTGAAATACAGATGTAATAACATTATGTTAAATAAATAACTGGAAATTAATTAATGTATGCAGGTGCTAACTTAAGGAATTGGAAAGCAGCATCACTGAAAGATGTCCCATTTTTTAGGTGGTTTATATATTAACAGACTGAATGCCTCCACCTGGAATCAAACCCTTTACTGGGCAGACAGGTGGTTATTCTGGGCTTCAGGGTATGTCACTTGTAGGATATCGGATTACTTTAATTAGCAGAAAATTAATGTTTCAGAAATGCTGAATGAAGAGCGCATTACAAGGCTAGAGAGCCGTCCCCTCTGCACGACCCTACGTACAAATATTAGATCAAGCCTAGTATGGCTAAATACAAACGGACCACAGGTTTGATTATTGAGGTTACACTATCTTGCCTTTTCCATTGTTCAATAAATATAATTTTCCAGAAGCATTAATTATCATACAATTTTATTAATTTGTCTGAAAAGCCACATCACTTATTAATAATAAATTACTGCCCTACGGAATATGTTGTGAATATATGAACAAACAAAACTACCAACTAGAAATTGTTATCAAATAATAGCACTTTATGGAATTCACAGGAGCTTTTTGCTATGATATTAATTCGATTTACATCGTCGTGTGTCATTTACATGTGCTCATCTATCTACCTCTGCCAGATAAAAGGTTAAAACATGAGTGGTTGGACTTAATTTGAGTCTGAACTGCTTTATATGAACACATACTCACATTGGTATTGCAGAATCCTGAGAATTGAATAAATCACTATTGAAGTATTTGTGAGGGATTTAAAATAGACAATGCTCACTGTTTTCAAGAGGACCTCTATTAGGTCACTCTCAACAGAAAACTGTTGTGTCTCTGTCTGTTATACAATGATGGAATTACCAGATTTGAACAACAAAAATGTCAACAGCAGCAAATAAAGCTCTAAACTACACAACATAATCCAGATAGTAGCTAGAATGTTTTTCGCCATTACCTATCCCAGGTTCATAAAACCTCTGATCCGGGTTCTGCCCACAAATGTGTAAGATATGGGTTCAAAAGAGGAATCGCAAAGGTGGATTGATTTTGTCAGATTTCATGGATAAAGAGGATTTCTCATATTATATTTTTTTTCTTACATTAATTTGAGAATACAAGATTAAGGGCACACATATATTTTCTTTACACCAAACCAATTTGAATTCAGAGATGGCCATGTCAGATATCCCTGTATGACACATTAGACAAGAAATTTTTCTGTAAAAATTTAGTTTTTATATGTCGCTTAATTTGATGGTGGTTTGTTTTTTCTTCACAAGAGCCTTTCAGGTTAGGTGTCTGTATTCAGTCTCTGTAACCTTGATATACATATGACAATTTGAATTCTTGGGAAACACCTCAGCGAATAGCAATGATACCACATTCCAGTAGTTTGCTGATCTTACTGGCGATCTGGGGATTCTTCAAATGGCTAAAAATAAAAGAGAAATCACATGATTATTTATTTATCTAATTGACTGATGTTTAATAATGATTTTTGGAAAAACATTTATGACAACTTTGCATGGTTGTTCATGGATGTAAAGCTGATAAAACACTATAAAAAAAACAGCAGTGAACTGCTGAAGCGGACAGCCGCTCATTGGTGGTTAGGCACCCTCAGTACCCATTCTGGATGGTTGTCCACATGTATCCAAATTTATCTAATGATTGGTGTTTTACGCTGTCCTTTAGGGTATTAAACTTATGTAACGGCAGTGTATTCCAACAATATTTGACACTAACACAACCAAGATCTAAAGCGTTTCCATAATGTTGGAAAGTTAATTTTCCTCCAGTGCCAAGTAAAGACAGCATTGCTACTCTTCAAACAATCTGCCCTTAGCCAGAGGGCCACATGTACCCAGAGTGGACATGCAATAGGGCTGTCTAGATTCAACCTTTTTTTTGTTTTGGTTCGATTCTTGTTTATTTTTGTTCCGATTCTTCCGTATCGACTCAGTGTTACAAAGTAGTAGGCCTATACCATGTACATGCATGTGATTATTTACCAAATGTTGTTCTGTCAGTGATTTGTGGCTTAACCTAGAACTAAACTAGTAAAAATACAAGTGTACTATGCTTCAAAATAGCTTATCTTTCTTTGATCTCACTCAAAATAGCTTTTCTCTTTATTTGATCTCACTCAAAATAGCTTATCTTTCTTTGATTTCACTCAAATTAGCTTATCTTTCTTTGATTTCACTCAAAATAGCTTATCTTTCTTTGATCTCACTCAAAATAGCTTATCTTTCTTTGATCTCACTCAAAATGGCTTATCTTTCTTTGATTTCACTCAAAATAGCTTATCTTTCTTTGATCTCACTCAAAATAGCTTATCTTTCTTTTATCTCACTCAAATTTGCGTAAAAAGCAGTAACTGTGCAGCCATCAATTGTGAATATGCCTGAAAGCCTTGTACACCAAAAATCAACTATCTGCATATGGGTTGTATGAATAACAATCAGTAGTGTTATATCACACATTCTTCAGAGAAAGCTACAGCACAGTTCGTGGGAGGAGTATGCAGTTTTAATGTTTTGGAAGAAAAAACAGCATATATATATATTTTTTATCCAAGTAAATAATGGGAAACATCCACATATTTGTACGATCTGTGCTTTCTCTGGTTATCTCAATGTGGTATGTATTTTCTGTATTATGCGTATAATGGAGAACAATTCTTCAAGTTCATGAAGTCTGAAGAATGCAAAATGAAAGCCAGACCATCATCTCAAAGAGTAGGATACAACATGAGCCAAGCGATATGAGAGTTCTAGGCACATTGCATTGTAGAAATAGACAAGAATAAACACTACTTGAATTTATAATGTCATTATAAATGTGTAATACGAGCTGCAGTTATATTGTTTGTTTGTTTGATTGGTGTTTAACGTCATACTCGAGGGAATTTCACTTATATGACGACGGATTGTCCACTTCACACTGCTCCTCACCTTATTAAGGTGGAAAATCGGGAGGAAACCTGGTAAAAACCACCCCCGCGATTGCCGGAGCCACATCGTCTGACTCACATATACCTGAGGGTTGACAAGCAGGCCCGGTGCCGTCTGATACCCAGACAGATAGCCCAATATACCTAGATTTGTCAGGCAGCCTCAGTTGAAACTCAATTAATTATGGAGTGTAAAATTGCCCTCATAGTATGTTGTCATGCCTGAACTTTAGACAAAGGTTTTTTTTAAGGGTTCCTAAGGTATAAGGCATAATAATTCCAATTTTGGGATTCAAACTTCGTTTTCAGCTATAGTACAGTTTTAAAAACAAGAGATCCATGAATGGATCTTGACGCCCACACTGTTAAGATAGTTTGAAGAGAAGGGTCTAAGAGGGGACA
>JAQQZZ010105112.1:0-16016 GCA_030265115.1 Mopalia vespertina
TTTTCACATAAGTGAAAATCTTTTAAACATAGTGAAAAAGTATTTCACATATGTGAAAACGAATTGTGCATAAGTAATATAAAAGCAAAACTAATTCGACATATGTAGAATAAAGGTAAAAGTGATAAAACGGCTTGCCATAATACCCCATCACTTGTAAGAAACGTCTGCAACAATATGTCTGTAAAAACAACAAAAATAAACTCCATCAATCCAACAATCGTTTGAGTTCCATTAGGTTACATCTCATATAATTTATTCCTTGCAGAGCATTCCGATAAAGATCATTTTAAAATTATGCCGATTGAAAAAAGCACAAATTCTACGTTCTGGAGAGAGAAAAAATAAACAAAGAGAACCTTATTGAATGAAGATGTTTTTAGGCTTAATATCCATTGGGTTTCAATAGAGAACAAGGCAAAGTGTTTAATAATGACTAGATTTTTGTTGTATTCCAATATGACCAACGTAGCACCCGGTTTGCTAGTCGATCTGTTATACCTCAACATCAAAATCATCATACCTAAAGTTCTACTCCGCTATCACAAAGACCCATTATAGCATACAAAGGGAACAGAAATCTAAAGGACCTTCTGGTTATAGCGAAACTTCCCTCTGGATCAGACAACTTGTAACAATCGTTCTTTTTAGCGGATCTATTCACTTGTTATATTCACAATATTTTAGTTTTATTGGCTTACAAAGAATATTCTACCCTTTTAAATAGATTGTAATATGAGTAACATGTTACCACTGTTGCGCAACAAACTATTGTAAAAAACAAATGTTTCGGTATCCGTCCATTCACTTACTTGCAGTGCCAGAGGTTCAGTGCTTAGCATGTCTGACTACGGACCTTCGACGTACGGCTCTTGTCAACCGCATGTATATCAGGGAATCATACAAGGTTAGCCCGGCAATTGTGGGCGTCTTTTCGAGATTTTCTCCTGGTGTTCCACCGTAAATTTTAAGTAAAACAGAGTGCGAAATGATCAATCCGTCGTCATATGAGTGAAACACCCTTGAGTACGACGTTAAACCCAAACTGAAAACAAGCAAATTTGACTGAATCATTTTTCATGATTTCAAAAGTACGCCATAAAAAGCCAAATCAAAGTGTAATGAACACGGCGTACTCAACACCCATATCGTCTTCCCGCGGCAAGTGTCAAAATGCACAAGACCAGACATGATACACATTTGAATACTACTGCAGTTGGCTTCATAAACGTGGTACAACACACTTCATTGGATTATTGAAGAAGTAAACAGCCTATCAGAAAGCCGTTTACAAATCCTGTCAGTCGACAACAAACAAGCGTGTTGCCACTGCATGTCAATTAATATATGTGATGATGTCCACACAGGACTTATAGTTCGTGGGTGTATATCTACATGCAGCTTACCAGCCATCCAGTGTTTTGAGCGCCGCTTACTTTGCTTATATGCTCCAACATGATTGGGTTGGGTAAAAAGTCGTCACTCGAAAGTAGCTGTTTTTTTAGTCTATGATGACAACGTAGGAATTGAAGAGATGCTTGATACGACGATTTTGTTTTCCGAAGATGTGAGAGAGTTTATTTCTTTAGGCGGTATCTCGTCATAATTTACAACAAGTAGTAATGGTACAACAAGCTTTATAATCATAATAAAGGTAGGACTATAATGCATACGGCCATTAAATGGGAATATCAATACATCTGTAGTGTGGTTCCGAACACAGAGAATGCCATTATTGCGTGACGTTTCTACACTTTATTTTGTCACTATTGGGACTAAATGAAATAGCTAACAATCACACACCTATGGTACAGGATAATAATAATAGAAAAATCCTACAAGGTTGCAGTAGAGACCTTATCGGCTTAAACAGGCGGTGGAGAGGTTAAAGGCCACCAGAGGTCATTTAAACAGGACGAGCCTATCATCGGCTTCACTACTACGTGTATGGTCTACAGAGGGCAAACTAATCACAAACAGGTCATCTGCAGATATGGAATAATTTGTATTTAACAGGGGTCACAGATATAAACCATGGTGCCCAGTGGCTGAAATCTGACGGGCAACAATTTATATACCGGTAAACATTACTTTCCTAATAAAAAGGTTTGGTAGAGTCCTAGCATTAGTATGCATATGGACACGTCAATATAAATTGGAGTTGGTCCTATATTCTGCTTTAGTTAAAGGTGTCCCTAAACCCTAGTTGATCAGTACATGCGGCATTGATAATAGTTTTACCTCTTGTCTTAGGAGTTAAAAGCCAGTACCCCCACCTTTATTGTACATGTATATGATGAACTAGGGGTATTCCCTAGGTAGAGCAGCATTGTTGTAAAAAAAATTAATTTTTGGATATAGCTCTATGACGAGATAAACAAGTTGTCTGGTATTATGTATAAGTTCGTTTACTCCGGTCAAAATAATATTGAATTCGGGTGGTTAAAAAAGAAAATAAATAGTTTGTACCTTGTTAGGATGAATTTCGTGTAGGAATCGCAACAAGTCTGGTCGAAAGAACATTAAAAGATTAATCTTTACAAAACTGGGAACTGCAATTGCAGGTGTCATTAAAAGGCAAAATATATCAAATGTTTAAATTTGAACTTGGTCTTGAAGATTATTAAACCATTTTAGATGAAAAAAGCAGAACAAATTTAATTAATTTTCTGACATCAAACCACAGACTCCCTGTAGAAATGGACAGGTCGTATATCATTCCCAACATTCGACGATATTGCAAATTATGCAATTCTAACAGCATTGGATACGAATACCATTATTTATTTTCATGTGCTAAGTTAACGAACGATAGAGTTAAATATTTATCTAGGTTCTGTTATATCAGACCTAGTGTTAACAAAATAAGAGAATCCTTCTCAACAAATCACAAACTAGGTTTAAAAAACCTAACAAAGTAAATTGGTATAGGACTCAAATTTGGTGCCTAAGATTAGGCATAATGTACTATAGGCTACATGTATTCTGCACACTTTATTGTAATCTTATTTATTTCTTGTAATGACAAAAATAATCACATTTGTATG
This sequence comes from Mopalia vespertina, assembly GCA_030265115.1. Classification (NCBI taxonomy): domain Eukaryota; kingdom Metazoa; phylum Mollusca; class Polyplacophora; order Chitonida; family Mopaliidae; genus Mopalia; species Mopalia vespertina. The sequence goes on from JAQQZZ010105112.1 coordinate 3,048, forward strand.
TATTCCTCTCGTGCCACCCCGAGGGTTTTTTTTAGTGAAATAAATGAATCTGAATATACTAGTACATTAATTTACATCGTCTACATACAAGGGTCGAAGATAGAGAGAAGTAATATTTAGGTAAGCCAATGATAACCGTAAGTACTGGTCAGCATACACAGTTGGATATTAAAAGATTATAGAATGAACAAAAGAGAGACAGGTACAATCTTTGCAATATGATCTTCGTCCCAGTGAGTAAAGGGTTAAAGCGATTAAACTAATAAATAGTAACTTAGTGACTTACTGTTATCTTTGGCTCACCTAAATATTAATTCTCTGTATGTTGTTTTAATGCCATATCTTTGACCCTTGTATACAGACGATGTCACTGAATGTATTAGTAAGAAGACAAACTTAATCTAGTATCTAACACCCTCTGTACAGATTTTTGTCATTCTTGACAATGGTTTTAAAATAAACCGAAATATTGAATCACCATGTATCCATGATGTCTTTTATTGGAGTTGTAAGTTTACTTGACTTCTTTCACGTGTTTCACCCGCCCTAATTATGGAAATATTTCCATTAAAGAATTTAAGATTATCATATAGTAATTCATACAATCTCTTCTTTGAATGGACAGGCATAAAATAACGATAGGTGTAACATAGATAGGCCTATTGTTTGTTTGATTGGGATTTAACGTCGTATCATGCAGGGGTAAGTCACTTGTATGAAGACGAATTGTCCAGTTTTCATCCTGCCTTACTTAATATGGCCGAAAACCGTGAGGAAAGCTCGTAAAAACCTCCCCGCCATTGCTGTTATAGACGTCATAAATAGCCCGTAACAGTATAAAGACGTATACAAACGTTATATGTACATATTAAGAAGTTATCAATTAGGATTATTACTTAGTAACAGTCCCGATATCACTAAATCCCCAGACTGTTGTCTTTTTATAAATAACCAGATTCGCAAAATTAACGATACTATACAATTAGTATTAAGACATAGTCTATCAATCAGATTTTCACAAGACACCATGTTAATTTCTTTATTTGTTGTTTTAGTCTACCAAGGTCTAATCCATGATGTGTACGATTGAGGTCTAATTTATTAGGCTAACCTGTCTTTTGAAATATCACTAAAAAGGAAGAGTATTGAGGTCATGACCCTGGACCCCTCGTCCTAACAGATCACATAGTGATAGGATTTGGCATAAAAAGTAGCCCATTTAACATTTTAGTTGACAAATCAGCGAGTATAGGCCCTCTGTTTGATAATAACACTTTTGCATTACGATAAATTAATCAACGGCTTTGAAGTGGCATTATCAGGGATTTAAATGTTAGAGAATACCCTCTGACTGCCGGTTACATGTGACATCTATATAAAGCGTATAATATCTAGATCAAAAAGATGCTTATTGAGCGTCCCAGTGTCCGTGCTTTATGTAAAGAGAAAATCGCTGTCTTCACTTGATTAGAATTCGGGATTCCTTCTGCCGTGGGCCTCTGTAGCTCAGTCGGTAGAGTGTTGGGCCTGTAACCCAAAGGTCTCGGGTTCGAATCCCGGTAATACTCCAATTATGCCATGACAAACCTGAGCATCAGTCACTAGACAGGTTTATGAAATAAGAATACTGATTTCCCTGTACGTGCCCGCGTGAGAGTTTCTTGGCTTAAACGAAACAATTACAACCACAGGACAGTAGCTGTGATGACTGACAGAGAAACCTCATCTAGCGTGTGTCATCTCATGTGGGATGAGGAGAACGTCATTCAATACAGTTTGCTCGGTTTAACTCTCGCTGTAAATAGAATATCCCCAATGTTCATTAAAACTGCTAATGAGTGAAAACCATATTCACGCCTATCAGTTGCAGCGAAGACATGCAATGTCGAGATATTTACATACATGAATGTGTTCCTCTTTTAATTTGCTACTTCTCCACAGGTGTGTGTCCCTGTTTTAATTTCGTTATTTCTCCGCATGTGTGCGTATAATTGTGACATACATGTGCGTGTTCCTGTTTTAATTTGTTACTTCTCCAAAATGCAGGGGTGTGATCTTGTTTTAATTTTAATGAAAATGGCGATATAGATATCTCAAACCGCGTGCTATATAACACCAACAACTTTGCCGGTGAGGTTTTCTTTTTTGTATTATTATTATTATTATTTTATTATCGTACATGAAAACAAGATACTAGTATATCGGTAACTTGTAGCCTACCTAATTCGCTTTTTCAGATTGTTAATGAATCGTATTAAGCTCAGAGGACACTCATGTATAATCCCCAACATCAAGCGGAGAACAAATCCCAACGAGAAGTTGAATCTGGAAGGCCTTTTGTCATCCCCCCTTTCCAATTTTGTTTGTTATTTATCTTCCTCTAATAACTTTCGGATTGAATGGATACTAAATTTGGACTAACTGTTTGTTGTTGTTTAGAAACAGTAGACATACAACACTCTGTGATACAAGCGAACTATTTAGGCCGCCATTTACTTCCGACTGAATATAACCGAGAGTTCACACGATGCTTCACATTTAAAGTCACCATTAAATAAAGCGCAAAGAACATTCCGCAGAATAGTGTCGATCGTCAGAATGTCGAATGTTTTCCAACTGGACAATTTTTTTAATGCTTTTATTTTCTTTAGCAATATAGACCTCAATTCAGTTGAGGACTGACAATAATTTATTCGTAGGTTAAAATTAAAACCAATTTTCAGTGAACATTCAGACCTACTCATTATTTTCATATATTGTGATTTGTGCGTTACAGGGGCTATTGTGGATCAGTTATGTTGAAATAACGGTTTGTTTATCTAGTACGATTTTAAAAACCCAAATACTTTGTCCCAGTATTCAATATTTTTTCAAAGCCAACTATGTTGAACAATTACAACAAAAAAATTATTCTCTTGTTGAATTCTCCAAAATGTGCACATATATATTAATTGTTCCTAACCTTTACAAATCTGCTTGATCTGGTCGATGGTAGGATATATCCCCAGATCTGATTGGGTATAACTGTGTTTCTCGATCGCAGATTAAGGTCAGGATTAAGGTTTAGGTTATACATCTTCTGTATGTGTTAAATAAATATATTGTCTAACACACTGTCATCTTTCTGTTTCATAACATATTTATTTTGCAGGCATTTCTGGTAAAATTGAGTACTACGTATCCAAAATTGTTACATGAGGGTGTGATGCGATCATTGAACACGGTAGTGACCTCAGAGTTAAGATTACATTGGACGTGTTTATACTTCAACATTAGTGAGAACATTAAGGAATAGCCCACATGTGTGATACGCAACCACACCAGGAGGAAATCAGTTGATGTAGGAGGTAAGGCTTAAATAAATAAACTGCGGACTGCGGTGACTTTGCTTGACATCAAGCGGTCAACCAGCCTGGCTAGACAAGTGTAACGAATTGAATGTAACAGTGACATATAGCTCACCAGTTGATAAGTCTCGGTGTGTGGGTAGGTTTATTAGCAGGCCTCTAATGCACACATCAGCAAACATCTCTGAGACGTACAACATTATGTGCCGATGAAGTTTAAACTCTGGAAAACCAACGTCCAGGACTAAGCAGCATAAGGTATACGGGATAAGGGAGAATACGGCTTGAATTTATATTTGAGCGGCTTGTTGAAACACTGGGTTGTTTAAGTAACCTAGTTCACACTCTAATTGCATATACAACATGTACCAAAATGATCTAGCATCCAATCACAGAAATGTTAATTCACAATGTCATCGTTTATCCACTTCTTGATTAGCTCAAAAGTTCTTCTGGCTATATCAGTCGACAACCAGGGCTTTCTGATCACTTCAGTTTTTCAGTTACAGTTGTTCTGCCCGATTCGTCCGTTCAGGTCATGTTGTTATCGGGGTTCCAAATATCGATTGTAATAACATAAATGAGTGATAATATTTGGCGATTCGGTGTCTAACACTGAGGTTCGTGGGTTCGATTTCCGGACAGGCTTCAACCTCCAAAATTTTCTGTTTAAAGTAAGAAAGTGTTTTCCCAAAATAACAAAAATACTGTTAATCGTCACTTTCTAAAAGACACAAAAATTATCATTTGCTTTCAGCTATGGGAGCTGTGTCACTCTCCTATCAGAGGGGTAGTGAATGTCCGCTTCCTAGACTCCCGCTGACTAACCTTCTATTTTTGTAGAAGGCCGGGTGGCTGTGTGGTCTAGGTGGCCAGCATTTACTGCTGGCGATTCGGTGCCTAACCCTGAGGGTCGTGGGTTCGATTCCCGGACGGGTTTCAACATGCAAAATTTTCTCATCTAGAATCTGTTCAAACTTAAAAAGTGTTATCCCAAAATAACGAAAATACTGTTAACGTAAATGAATTAAAATTGTGCGTTTGGGGAGTATATGGATTACAGAGTTAATATGAATGAACTGTTTTATCTACAAACAAACAGATTGTAGATATGTCACATGATACTTCGACTGTTATCGCCGAATATAACAACAGACACAGCATCGTGGTGGTAAATGACATAGTTTTATGTTCTGAGTCCACTTGTTTAAAGTTGTTATATAAATGTTAGTCGTCACGTGTTTGTTGGACGTGTGGGTACTTCTGGCACAACGGACACATCCTTCTCTATGCAATAGAACATAAGCCACAAGCAAGAGATCTCCTTTCGCGAATTTAATGAACAGTGCAGATTCGGTCCTGTTGGGTATATGAAGGAGAGCCGTGTAACCGTATTCCGCCATGTCTCACTTATCTCTTGAACAAACACAATATGTTCTGGCTTGTAGAAAATATTCGATGGACAAAATGACTGATTTTGTATATATAATGTGTCTGGCACATACGATGACGTGCGGCAGAAATATACAATAAATAAGGAAGTTAAAATTTAATAAACAATAAGTCTTGGGTATACCATATCAAACCGGTTCTGAAATCATAAGGCGAATTAACTTACTTAGCAACTCTTCACTTCTGGTTGTTCCAAACAATTTTCCGCCCATTGATTCGCCTTCCCAATAAACAGTGAGCCTGCTATCAATACGCGGTAGTAACTATACCGAATACATTTTCTTCTGGCTGTTCAAACGCATGTATTCGGCTGACGTCATTGAGGATCTTTGCTATACAGCCTGGTCTAAATGGCGTGTTAAGTTTATGCACTCATTTACGAGGCAAATCTCATTTAATTAGTCAAAACTTTGGGAACAGACTTCATTGGTTTTCTCTTCTGGTTAAACGTTAAAGCTTTTGCTTTTTATGTAAAGAAAACCCAGGTAACTTAATAACTAATATGGCTATTAACGTTTTACAGTAAATCATAATGCATATTCATTTGGTTCTGTAATCAATCGCTGATTGTAAAGTATAACACGCATGTGCAGTGAGTAGCTTGTTCACATAACTTATAAATTTTGATAACTTTACAATCGCGGATTCGCTGTTATCGTCTTCGGAAAGTTCCGACATGGCTTCCAAGATTGTGTCGGATCATCCTTTGCCACTTTCCGTACCGATACATTTATCTCGGAAGTGTTTATTTGTTTAATTGGGTTTTAAAGCCGTACTTAAGGTTATTTATCTCACATAACGGCGTGCCAGCCCAATGGGTGAAGGAATTGGTAGGGAAATGGCCGAGGGATATTCCGACATGAAAGATAGTGTGACAAATGTCGGAACGCTACGAATGCATAAATTTACAATATGCATGCATATTTGTTGTGAACATGATGACTTGAATGTTGTCTGTAGCTTCCTTCCGTTAAGACGATGAAAACGTTTGAATTTCACCATATTCCGTAGACAATATGGCTGCAATTGCATAGTTCTACAATATTCAAATCTGAATGCGTTGTGAACACATAACTTAAGAACGAATTATTGGACTAATTTCGAAATCGAATTTGCGTATTCACTCAGTATGTAATTTTAAAAGATTCACGTCTGTAGGCCTATGTCTGTGCGGTGAATATAACTTGAAAAACAATTAGCAATTGACTTCAATATCAGGGATGGGGTTGTATTTCATCATGTTCCACCAAACAATGTGGCCGCCATTGCATATGTTTGTGAACACAATAACTGAAAAAGAAATTCATCTATAACAGTGGGGTGTTAGTAACGTTACGACTTTGCCATGGCGTCAAAGTTAAGATGACTTCGAAATTATTTTGTTATCTCTTTATTACGCATTTACTGTGCGATATTGCCACTGGTGCATGTAGGCCCCTTTTAGGAGACAAAATTCTTCTCCTCAGAGGAGGAAAGTGAGCGCTGCAAGCTGTTGTTTAACGTCACCCCTCGAGATTATTGGCATATTTAACAATGTCCCAGACCCCCACTTTAATGAATGTTAGGACGACAAAGCTGTGCAATTATTAAATTAACCACCCTGCTAAAAATTAGAGATTCCGTTTTACAGGGGTGTAGTGTGTGACTATGAATGGCTTTATTTGTAAGTGGTATCGAATATCACCTCCTTACTTTTACATCAGATACACGCTACGGTCCATGGTGGCCGGATTAATTAAAACCTCTTAATATGAGCTCGTTGAGTGGCATCATTTGTTTTTCGAAGTCTATAGATGCGAAGATTGAACAACTCAAATATATACTGTTAGATGCACGAAAACCAAGACAACTCTTAATAAAACTGATTAAATGGATTTATGCACCTCCTGAATTGATTTTGTGATAATTATTTTAACAAAAACACTCTTCCACTCAACAGGCTGGAAATCCATTGTCTGAGTCACGGCAATAGTGGATGAATATATAAACCCAATCTCCGTTGAATTCTATGATCTATTAAGTGAATATAAACTGGAAACCGTTATATGCTATCGGGCTGAGAAACGAGTTATTCTCGATTGCCACGAGGATTTATCGTTGGGCCACTCCTCTTTCTATTATATACAGTACACAAGAGAGGCCAAAAAACTGCCGCTTAGGAAATAAATGCGCAGATTTAACCGCGTTGTTTCTATCTCCAAACAAGATGGATGTTAAAAAGATATCTCGCCTTTTTCGTATTCGTCCGACAAATTTTATATTAAATTTAAGGCATTGGATTTATGTATGTTTTCCTTCCGGTCTTATCACAGCTGTTGAATATTGAACGTAATTGAAATGAAATACTTTGTTAACAGAGGCTTATACATGTTTATACATGTAACAATACGTTAATAACAGTTGTATAATAACTTATTCCTTTGTCATTGGTATTAGACAAATATAACCTAAGCTTACATCGATATTAATAAAATTCTGCCCAACTCACTTTGGAACCCGCGCTATTAAGACACACAATCTGTCTGCAATCTAAGTGAATCTGGTAATGACTAAAAGCCAGAGTAGACCTTCTCAGATCGCGATTGTCTTAAAGCGAAGCAATAAGTAAACTTTAATGATAGCAATTCTTCTAATTTATGTCGTTTGTACCAAAAAGAACCCACAAAAAGGAAGAGCCTCCGATTAAGGTCCATATCCATGTTACGTCCAGGGTGCTTTCCGTCACCCATTTGACCTGGCAAGGCGTCATATAAGTGAAATAACCTGAAGTAAACGGTGTGAAACCCTAATCAAACAAAGAATATTGCCTGATGACAAAGATAGCCATATGACCATGGACTTCGGTTCCTCAACTCGATCTTCCGTATTCATCAGTTACTCAAAAGCCCTGAATCGTAAAGCAAACAGCCATATTACTTGCAAAGCACATTTATGTACTGTTCAACAACGTGTAAGGAAGGGTCATACCAACGGATTGTCGATACAATCTACAATGCACAAGGTCATGTGATAACCACGAGGTTACTGACCAGCTAAAAAGCTACAACATAAACCCCACAATGTCACCTATTGCTACCCACGATGTCATCTATGCAACCCACAATGTCACCTATGCAACTCACGAGGTCACCTATACAACCCACGAGGTCACATATTGCTATCCACGAGGTCAACTATGCAACCCACCGTGTGGTAAACTATAGACACGTCCATCGGCACACCACGATTGATTTCCGGTTCACAATATTGAATGCTAAATAAATATATAATTCCACGTTACAAGATATTTATATGATAAAACACTGTAGAATACAAAAAATACGTTTTAGAAAAATGAAATTCTGTACAAATTAAACATTCTAAAAGCTTATTTACCGGCCGAATATTTATTCTTGTCGGGTAATCTTTGGGCGTAAAACAGTACAGTGCTCACACTGTTTATCCTTCAAATAGAGTATCATGTTTTCTTTGCTATGATGACATGGAAAGGTTTCGGACAAAGGTTTCAGCAGCAATTCTATTCTGAAAATTTATTGGATAACATCAATGTCATAACAAAAAAGCAGAAACAAATGAAGACCTTATTAATAAACTTTATGTCCCTTTATACCTTTCCACAGGCATTCCCTGAAGATGGCTATAACGAGGAAGTCGCTATGTGTCCACGTGTTAGTCTGCTTGTTTGGAATCGGATCCTGGGTGGATATTAACGGTGTTTGGGTAGAGTTGCCCATCATGGTACAACGTTTACCTGAAGGTTGGAACCTGGGTTCCTATCTTGTGATCATCATACAGCTGGCTAACATCGGACCGCTGGCAGTTACTCTTCTAGCTCTTTTCAAACCATCCAGGATGAAGGAGATACCAGTGGTGTATGTCATCCTAACTATAGGAGCTGTGGCCTGCCTTTTGCTTGCCTTTCTTTGGGACCGAGTGAGTTTGGTATCTGGCGTAGAGCACAGTGTGTCCTTACTTGTCCTCCAGTTCTTCCTTGCTCTCGTGGATTGTACCTCGTCTGTTGTATTCTTACCTTTCATGGCGATCTTTAAACCCAAATACATGGCCACGTATTTTGTTGGGGAAGGTCTCAGTGGTTTGCTGCCGAGCTTATTAGCCTTGGTACAAGGAGCTGGTGCCGTTGAATGCGTGCCTGTTCCAGATGCTTCCTACAACGTGTCCTACAACAGCTACATCAACGGGACATCAGGGTCTTTCTACCCAAAGGTTCTTCCACCACGATTTCCAGTCCGAACATTTTTCATCTTTCTCTCTTCCATGATGGTTGTTTGCTGCACAGCTTTTATGATACTCAACCACCACCCGTTTTGCCGCAGTGAAAAAGTAGCTCACTCAAAAATAACAGCGGTGAAACTTGTGTCAACGGACAGATCAGCGGACCTGGTTGAGCTTCATACCTCCATTGACTACAGAGAACACCAGAATAGGTTTATGAATGGACGTCCAGCTGCCTGTACCACGAGCCTGTTGGATGACAGTGCAACTGTAGAAACGCGACAGCCTAATTCTCACTCGACGAGAAGCCCTATACCTGACGCTCAGCTTTCGCAATGTGTTTATTTCTATTATTTATTCCTAACTGCTTGGATGAACGCTCTTAGCAATGCTGTCCTGCCTTCTGTCCAGTCGTATTCCTGCCTTCCATATGGACTAGGGCCTTATCATTTGGCAGTTATTCTCGCCAGTATCTCTAATCCACTGGCGTGCTGTGTTGCATTTGTCCTTCAGACGAAGTCTAATGTGATAATATCCACTTTATCTATCACCGGCACTGTGCTCTCGGGGTATATCCTCTGCACAGCCTTACTCAGTCCCAAACCTTTCCTGATCGACCACCAAGCAGGGGAGGTCATTATGGTAAGTAACGTTTACATTATGAGGATCGCTGGGACACACACCTGGACATTGTATATTTATCCCATTCTCCATATCAATATATGTTTTGGAATTCTTCAATTTGGTAAATTCACTCAAAAGTTCATAACCATAGTTAAGATCCTAGTGAAATCTAGATTATAACAGGCGGTCTACGAGTTGATGTAAGCTAGAAACATTAAACTACTGAATGCGATACACAAGTGTCCTCCATGTTGCAAATTTGACAGACTGTAAATCGTTGATCATTTGCACGACGCTATATAGCATTAAAGACAACATTTATACTGGCTTGGCTTTTTTATCAATCATTTATATGTATCATTTTTGATGTGTGATTATAATATATGATTCAATAGGTAGTCTAGAGTTTGTATGTCTGGTTTCAGGTGTCTGTATGGGTACTGACTATCCTCAGTTTAACCTACGCCAAAGTAACTATTGCACTTGTTTTTCGGATAGAAGGAAAGAAGGCCCTGCTTTGGTGTGGTGCGGTTACCCAGATAGGATCGGCAGTTGGGGCTATCACCTTATTCGTACTTATTAACGTTGGCGGATTCTTTACATCTGCACCCATGTGCCCCACACTTTAGCCTGCACTGTCGGGCTTTACGTTATTTATAAACATATTCACTTTGTGCTGTAAATGTAATACACTGGAAAGAGTTGCGTTCCCTTGACGGCAGTTAGAAATGCGGGAGATTTAAAAAGAAACAATCAACAAGCCTGGCTCACTTTCTTCGTCGGGAGCATAGAACATTTTCAGTTTCAAATGTAAACAAATCCACAGTGCAAGGTTTAGGTTTAGGGTGCGTCTACAAAGGTAGCACATTAAACCCCAATCAAACAAACAAACAAAGGTAGCATATCCACCCTTAGACCTAGCGTATTATCTCTGTCGACTACCTTACCTTCTGTATTATCTCCCTGGACTATCTTATAATAATAAAATCTTTATTCAAAGAGGGTTTACAGTTTTGATGACACCTGGTAAGCTGCAGCTCATCTAAACCAGGTCTCGTTTATCCTCTTTATCATCTCCCAGGTCTCTTAACGTCTTTATTATCTCCCAGGTTTCTCTTATCCTCTCTATCATCTCCCAGGTTTCTCTTATCCTCTTTATCATCTCCCAGGTCTCTTAACGTCTTTATTATCTTCCAGGTATCTCTTATCCTCTTTATCATCTCCCAGGTTTCTCTTATCCTCTCTATCATCTCCCAGGCCTCTCTTATATCCTCTTTATCATCCCCTAGGTGTCTCGTATCCTCTTTATTATCTCCCAGGTCTCTCTTACCCTCTTTATCATCTCTCAGGTTTCTTTTATCCTCTTTATTATCTCCAAGGTCTTTCTAATCCTCTTTATCATCTACCCTGTCTCTCTTATCCTGTTTATTATCTCCCAGGTTTCTCTTATCCTGTTTATTATCTCCCAGGTCTCTCTTATCCTCTTTATCATCTCCCAGGTCTCTCTTATCCTCTTTATTATCTCCCAGGTCTCTCTTATCCTCTTTATTATCTCCCAGGTCTCTCTTATCCACCTTATCATCCCATAGGTCTCTCTTATCCTCTTTATCATCCCATAGGTCTCTCTTATCCTCTTTATCATCCCATAGGTCTCTCTTATCCTCTTTATTATCTCACAGGCCTCTCTTGACCGTCTATATTATCACCCAGGTCTACCGATCCACTATATTAGTTCCCAGCTCTATCTGACTCTCTTTATCATCTCCCATGTTTATCTGACTTTCTATATTATCTCCATAATCAGTCTGGCCCTCTTTATTATCTCCCAGGTCTAGCTGTCTCTCTATATTTTCTCCGAAATCTATTTGACCCTCTGTGTTATCTCCCAGATCTATCCAAATCTCTTTATTATATCCCATGCCTATCTAACCATATATATTGTCCCCCAGGTATGTCTTTCCTTCTATGCTATATAATGGGTCTATCTTACCTAATATATCGCATGTCTATCTTAACTTCTATATTATTTTCCATGTCTTACTATCTTATTTATATTATATCCCAGATGTTTCCTACATTCTATATTGGCTACAGTACCTGATAAATCATACATTCTATGTAAATCCCAAACACTGACACAACTTAACAGTTATAATTTAGGCCAAGGTGTAAAATAAGTCCCTAAACGAAAATACCACAGTTGCCCTGTAACAATGTCAGACAGATCTTCACAATGTAAGAAGACGAGATGCTTACATACCTGATAAGGCCTCCTGTGATGAGCAACAAACTAGATTTTTTTTGTTATTTGGTAGACAGTTTGAATTGTGATTCAGAAATTGTGGTATACCTCATAACTTGTAAGAAAGGACTGCAAACACTATGTTGATAAAACCAAAAATCCCCTTCGGATTAGAGCCAACACTCCTTTGAGTTCCATTAGGTTTATAAACTCATATCCCCAAAAGCTGAACACATTTCTCTTCCTAATCATTCGGTTAAAGATCATTTTTAAATTATGCCGATTGAAAACCACAAATACTTCCTTCTGAAGAGGAAACCAAAGAGAAACGTTTTGACTCTAAAAACATTGTATTAAAATTCTTCAAACGTTGTATCCACTGGGTTTCTATTGGAAACCACGTGAAGAGTTTTTTGTATTCCAATATGACCCGCACAGGAATATCATAATCTTGTACGTAAAGTGTCCACTACTCTCTCACAAAGACCCATTATAGCATACAAAAGAAACAAAAATCTGAAGGACCTACTGGTTATTAAAAGCGTAAATTGCCTTTGTATCAGACAGGTTGTAACACTCATATTCATTGGTTAATTTCTATATCTCAGATATATCAGTTTGTAGGCTGATTTATTCTAACCCATACCGAATATCTTGTTTTTAAAAAATATCTACCTATACTTTATATATACAGATATCTGTAGGTTACCCACAACAACTCGAGATTAAGGTCTATTTAGAAACCAGATGATTCAACGGTTTTAATTGATCAATGTCCCTGTGTCAATGTGATAACTTTTTATATGCATTTTATATTATCTCACATGTTTACTATACATTATATTTTATCTCCCAGGTCTACCGTACATTCTATGTTAACTCCCAGGTCTACCGTACATTCCATGTTTTGTCCAAAGTTTGTAAAGGAGTACAAACCCTCCCGTACACGTCATACAGATACATCAAATTCGTAGCCGTATCTTTGGGAGAGCACATTTTTTGTCCACCACTACTATAGTAGGGGGGGACTTAGAAATGCTACTCGGCGTCCGTCCGTCCTTCCGTCACAAA